>JAJEJH010001020.1:0-53660 GCA_026122585.1 Anacardium occidentale
CTCGGACCCACTGAACCACTGCATACAACATTGGTCAAGTACCCAACACAACCCTGTCTCAACAATCTGCTTGCCTGAACACTGGAAATCATCAGACTGTTAACTCTGCCCTCACCAAACACAAACTGATCAGGGCTTATGTGGAATCTCACCTTCTTCCTTCCGCAATCTATCTCTGCACCATATCTACTCAAGAAATCTATCCCCAAAATCATATCAAAATCTGCTAACTCCAGCAGAATCAAATCAATCATCATCTGTCTACGCATAATCTCTACCTCCTGGTCTAGGAGGACTCTGTCACTCAACACAAATCCCCCATCTGGCATCTCTACATGGATACTCCTACTGGCCACACTAGGGTCAACCCCTAATCTCTCCACTACACTCTAAGCTACAAAGCTGTGTGTGGCTCCACAATCAACAAGTACAAATAATAGAGTATCAAAATAAAGTAACTGACCAGTAACTACATGGGGAATGACCTCTGCCTGCTCCTGGCGGACTACATATACTCTAACTCTACCTCCGCCAACTCCGGAAGGACCGGCACCTCCCTCAGGTGCTCTATCACCAGCTCTGGGGATATCTGCTCCACCTCTATCTACTCTAACTCCGCCTCTAGGTGGACCATCTTGACCTCTGAACTGACCGACTCCACCTCGGCTCGGCCCACCACCCATTCCAACTCTGGATGGACACACTGCCATCATGTACCCTGGCTGATGGCACCAATAACAAACAATCTGGCCAGCTAGACACTCTCCCAAATGGCGCCTGCCACATTTGGTACACTATGGCGGTTGAGGTGCAACTCTCTACCTCTGACTCTGAAAACCCCTGGCAGATCTCCTAGCTGACATTAGCCTCTTACCTCGGTCTCTATCATCTGATCTCTGATCTCTCTCAGATACTCTGCTCATAGCACCTATCTTCTGTAATTCGGTCTCTGATATGAGTGCTCTCCCCAAGGCATCACTGAATCTCTGGGGAGGATCTGCTCCTGTCATAACATCCTTGTAGATCGCAGGATGCAAGCCATGAAGAAATTTATGTACTCTGCCCATCTCTGTCCCTGCCAAACTCGGGACGAATCTTGCTAATGCATTAAACCTGGTGGCATACTCCTTGACTGAACTGGACCCCTGAGCCAAATCAATAAACTCCTGGGCCTTGGCATACAACACCTCTGTACTCCTGTACTCAGCATCAAACAACTATCTGAATTTAACCCATGTTATCTGCTCCTCGTTGATGGAAGTCTTGGCTAGACCCCACCAAACCTTGGCATCACCCCGGAGATGAAACACAGCATATGTAACATTTTCTCTCTCTGAAAGAGTGAAGAGTCCCATGACACTCTCCACTGACTCTACCCATTCTTCTGCCACTGCTAGATCCCTGGATCCACTGAATTTTACTGGCTGATACGACCCTGACAGATGGTAGATCGGATGAAGTCTACCTGAAGAACTCGTGCCAGCTGTCTCTGTGCTCATACTCTGACTAGAATCTGCATAACCAGCTAGATACTGATGCCTCTCTCTAACTGACTGAGGCTAAGACGGATACTGATACTGTCGCTGATACTATGGCTGCGACTGATGCTATGACTGGGAATGTCTTCTCCCCGAAATCTGATGACTCTCATGCTGAGGAGGAGTTACTCTATTTGGCTCTTGAACATTACCCACTCCAGCTTGCTGGAGGCTCTCTCTAACTACATCCCCAATCATCTCTCTCAACTACTCTGGTCTCATCGACACATGAGAGGTACTCTGAGATCGCCGCCTATCACTAACACTCATAGGATGGGCGGGTGAACTACTGTCTGTCTCATCTAGACATCTAGGGACATACTCTTCTTTATCTATAGCATCACAACAAATTGGGGTTTAGAAACACATATCACAATCAAAGCTGGAAATAAATACCTGACTGTGTTGTGAGGAGGGTCTGGGCGACGACTGCGAAGGAGAGAAAAAGGCACCACACCTTACAACTTTTGCTCTGATACCACCAATATAGGACCTGCTGCCACGAGTACCCCTGCTGCTGAATAATATTGGGAAGCTTTTATTAATAATCTGAAAACTCGGGTACCCGTGACGGAAATCCTACGAAAATAAATAAAAAAGAACTTCCTGAAATCTGCTATACAATTTGAGTTACACATGCAAAAGCTGAAACTGGAATACATACATCTGAAATATACATACTTATCTGTTCTGTACAATGGGCCCATTGGCCTATATCATACAAACCTATACTGTTCATTTACATCAAAGTACAAAAGCATATACATAATGACCACACAGGTCCAAAACTGAATATACAAAACTGAGATCGCGGTGTGGGCCCTCTCCGTCAGCCTCAATCCAATCACTCCTCGGAACCAGCATGAAAACCTGAAAAGGATGGAAGAAGGAGGGGATGAGTGATAAAGATCACCCAATAAGTGCTCCTTACTTCCCTCAAAACTCAAGCAAGCATAAGCAATCACAATAATCAAACATACCTAGGCCTCGGCCCTAATCATACATCTATGCGCTTGCTGGAATCTGAAACTGTTATCTGAATCTCATTCTCATTATTATTCATGTCATGATGTGTATGTCATGTCATGCTACTGAAATATCTCATGGATGTATGCATCTGAATACCTCTCTGTACCCTCGGGTACTTGCTGTGCTAATCAGACTTAGTGGAATACAAGGATTTGACATCCTAGCCATGTAGGCTGAACAATCTAGCTACTGGCTAGAAAGCTGAATCTGAATACTACTGCCTGATCTGACTGGTGTCAGATGGTAAAATGTGAATGCTGCTGAATACTCTGACTGGTGTCAGAAACTAAATCTGAAATACTACTAAGCGTTCTGACTGGTGTCAGAAGGCTGAATCCCACAGATGCCCCCTCGTATTCACCTTATACTCTTACCCGTACATCAGGTTCTGAATACTGGATACTACTGAATTCAGATCCCCTGATCCTTTCTGAAGCTACATGTAATGCTATGACATGTATATGCAGCTTATTATCTGATTTCATGCTCATCTAGTGCTTATCTGAAGCCCATTAGCCTTTATTCTGAATTCACATGCTTAATTAAACAAATAATTAATCATTTTTCTGAAAATCTGCTAGTGCACGGGCGTGCGGGAAAGGTGCACGGGCGTGAGCCAGGATACACGGGGTCGTGCGCTGGTTGTGCGCCTGACCATGCAAGCTATTGGAATTTCCTGGAAAACATTCACTGAAAGCTCATGCACGGGCGTACGTATGCGGACACACGAGCGTGCATGGGCATTCCCTGGCCGTGCATACAACATACACACGGGTGTGCATCTGGAAAAACAAAGACTCACGGTCGTGCCATGCGGGAGCACGGTCGTGCGTCTGGTTCTTCAACAGGAGCACCGCCAGAAATTTGCCTTAAACTCATGCCAATTCACACTTAATTGCAATAACACTTCAATGACACATTCCCAGCACTACAAACAACACATTTCAAGCTTCAAACGCAACATGCACCAAGTATACATCAATCCACCATGCAAGCATGCCAACTTTCTCTCACTAAACATGATCAACCACATGCATGGATCAAAGATGGCCAAAATCATCAATTCGCACAACAAATCATCATCATTTAACATGCATAAAGCTTATCCAAGCATCACAACTCATCAAACATGCTGGGAAATCGCGAGAAGAAGTGAAAGAACACTTACCTCTTGCCATGCTTCTGAAAACTTCTCAAACAACTAATCTCTTTACTCTCTCACCGGATTAGGAGCTATTTGCTGCTGAATTTCCTCTCTAGGAATGGGAGGAACTGAAATGGAAGAGAGAATTTGCTAAAGAAATGAAAATGGGTGAGAAAAGAATGACTTAACTCACGGTTCTTCTTATATACTAGGCCACACACGGTCGTGCATCAAGGGTGCACGGGCGTGCACAAGGGAAAATAAGCATTACTTATTTTCCACTCACTCGTCTGATCGAATCCTTCCGAAAGGATTCCTACGAAAGCCACACGACTCTGAAAACTTACTAACTCACCCCTGAACTTTACCAGACTCCCAATCTCTCTCTGAATCTCGTTTCTAAGCCCAAAACTCTACCCCTAAGGGCTTTTCTAACCTGGGATGCTACAAATAGTCTCTACTTAGCCTATAACTAGTCTCACTACTAAACTATTGGATTTAACTTAATCTTTAACTGATTACATAAGCTTTCTCTTTTGTTTTTATTTATCTTATTGTTTTTATATTGCTTCACACCCCGTCATAAGTATGTATATGCATATATGTATACGACTTAGCATGAAAAGGATATAGTTGAAACTAGCTCACTTAGTCCTCTTCTCTTTCTAATATTCATTATCCTATTTTATTATCTACTTCCTGGGATCTATAATACTCTTGAGTTCTTTGAAGAACTTAACTGAATTCTCTTAGGTTTCAGCTTACGACGTATATTGTGCAGCTAGTTTCAGTTATTTCTTATTCACCAATCATGAGTTATTTCTCTCTCTTATCTTGTTGTTGACACTCTGATTTATAGCTATTTTGCTTCTTATTTACTGTTTTGTTATGGCTTATTTTGTAAACTAGTTCATTTTTTTATATATATACTATTCTGTATATATTTATATCTCTGATATTATATATTTGGCTTGTATTGCTAATTATTAGCTTGTCTGATAATTTCTTTATTCTACTTACTTTTATGTCATGTATGATATGATATGAAGTATACTGAAATCGCATCTACTGATGCTGAAAAGAATAACTAGGCCCTTAGGTTTGTTTACTGAAAATATCTTTCTAAAAACTGGTTTTATTGAAATATTGTCGGAAAGTACTAAATAAAACTGTAACTAAAACTTTTGTGTATCCAAATATACTTGTTGTGCTGATCAGACTGATGAACACAGAGATTCGACATCTTGGCCATATAGGCTAAACTATACTAACGAAGTGCTAGTAAGTTGAAATATATACCATACCAGTCCTTAGGCTAGTAAGCTGAAACTGAATCAATTTGACCACAGTCATAAAGCTAAAATCACAAAAATTCTCCCTCGTATTCACTCTTACTAACTAGCCTGGATATCAGGCTTTAAATTCTTAAAGCTAATGCAAGTGGGTCTCTTGATCCCTTTGTCTAAAAATACTGAGTTGACATGCCATGTCATTTAATGTATATCATGCATGACATGTAATGTATATCATGCATGATAATTTATCATTTCTTTCTTTCTGATAACATTATACTTAGATGTACATTGATTATAGTTCTGTTTTGTGTATTCTTATTGTTATACTATTTTTATAACTTATTAAGCTTACTAATAAGTTCGGTGTAAACTGTTCTGTAGGCTATATTTTGTCTCTGTATCTATAAGTTTCCTGTCTTATATGTTTCATAACTGTTATTGTATATATATCTCTATACTGTTTCTGTTTCGATATCTATATATACCTATATATATATATATACACACACATACATGTGTATATGTGTTTACTGTGTTTGTCACTATTTTCCTATTTCTGTAGTATCCTAGATTCAGAAAAGCCCTTAGGGGAAGAGTTTTGGGGTTAGAAATAAAATCTAGAAAGAGATTATGAGTCTAGATTAGTTCAGGGGTGAGTTAGTAAGTTTCTAGAGCCTGTGTGGCTTTCGCACGATTCTTTTCGAGAGGATTCGATCATGCGAATGAGCGAGAAATAAATAATGCTCATTTTCCCATGTGCACGCCCGTGCACCTTGGATGCACGCCCATGCATGTGCTCATATATAAATGAGCCGAGAGAAAATTTAGTTTCTTTTTTCACCCAACTTCCATTTTAGCAAGTTTCTCTCTTTGCTCTCTAGCTTCAAGGTTCATTAACTATTTTCATTGAATTTAAATATATGAATTAGGGGGAGAAATAAAACATTAAATACTCCTTGTTTGCTACTTTGGTATGCCTAAGTTAGGGGGAGTATTTTTGTGAGTGTAATAAAAAAGGGAGTTAAAATTGTGTTTGAAAGTGGGAGGAGTTATCAAACCATGCTTCAGTTGATAAAATATTTCAATGAGGGTGAGGATTTTTTTTTTTGGTACTAAAATAAAGAACCTTTTAACATACTTTTTTGATATATAACAAAAAGAAGGAGAATTTTAGGGCATGTTAAAATGATTTTTTTTTCTTTGCGCTTAAATGAAATATTTTTTTGATGATTATGATTTTGTGCTTAATTATATTGTAACATAATTTTTGTCATTAATAAAAAAGAAGGATATTGTTGGACCACTATATGTTTTGACTTAATGAAAAACTATGTTAATATATCTAACTAGTCCTCGCATGAATTGATACATGACAAAAAGAACAAAAGAGTTTCAATTTTGTAGGTTTGACCAAGCATACGATCGTGTGTGTCTCAGTTGCTCGACCATGTATGTCATATAAGGGAATAGATGAGGTCATTAAGTTATGTAAACATTTGTACAACGAGATATAAAGATGCACGATTGTGTAACTTTCAAGCACCTAATCATGTGTCATAAAAAGTGAAGATGCACTACCAAGGTTCTCGTGCATGTTTATTTATGTAGAAGTTAAAAGTAAAAGCCTAAACACATGGCCATGTAAAGATCACACATGCCCATGCAAGAAAAGGTTTTACTGTATAATGATCGTGAGAGGTATCATGTGTAAGATTGTATCACTTTTTGAAATATAAAGAATTAAGAGTATGAAGACATATGACTGTGTATGTGAAACACACATCTATACTGGGTTGGCATAATAAAAAGAAGTTAACTATTAGATTGCATTTATTATCAAAAGCACGATGGTGCACCGAAGGAGTAGGATCATATGTCTACCTAGATTTGTTTCAATGGTTCTCAAATAAGTTACAATAGCTTATTTCAATCCGATCTTATAAAAGCCAACTAATTTGAAGGAAGAAGAGTTAGAGAGAGACATATACCTCAAGCGAGTATCCTTTCCTTCTCTATTATTCTATACTTTCCCTCTTTAAACTTTATAATATATCTTTAGGAGAGTATGTGAGTGAGCTTAACTTTTGTATCAACCTTGTAAAGGTAAATGATGTATTCATAATCCAAAAACCAAGGGCACAATTCTGTGAAACTAGTGATTGGGAAAAATCTTGTGAAATTATTGTAAAAAAAAATAATCTTTTGTATCAAAACTAGTATGAAGGGTGAAATCTCTTGGATCAAAACTACTATATCTTTTGGGTTATTAAAGATAGTAGAAAATAGGCTTCAACTAAGGTTACTTAGAGGAGTGGATTAGGAGGCTTATGAAAAAGCTCTGAACCACTATAAAAATTAACTAAGTACTCTGTTTTCTCTTTCTTTCTCTCTTTAGTTGATTGTTTTATATTTGATTGATACTTAATTGTTATTTGCTTGAATTGGTTGATTTATTGTTTATTTTCACAAAACTTGATTGTTTAGGTAAAAAGTCTTTAAGTTTGAAAAAAGTTTTCTAATATCCCCCTCTAGGATTAGCCATTTAAGTCTATTAAGGTTTAATAAGGTTATGCAATAAAACCTAGTTTAGTTACCTACTCTTATTGAGACAAAAGTAACATTATAAAAAGAGTATTTTATTATAAAGAATAGGTTGAGGAGAGAGAAGAAAATACCTTAGAGATTAGCAGATTCATATTATACATCATATGCATTAATTGTATCACAAGAAACAAATGACATTGGTGAACTTTCATTATATTCAAAGGTTATTTCTTATAATGATTCAGCTAAGTGGTTAATTGTTATGCAGGAAGAGAAAGTCTTTCCATAAGAACAAGACTTAGGAATTGGTCAAATTGCCTAAAGATAAGAAGATTATTGGTTGCAAATGGGTCTTTAAGAAGAAAGAGAGCATTCTAGGTGTTGAAGATGCTAAACACAATGCTTGGTTGGTTACAAAGGGCTATAGTCAGGTTCGTGGAATTGATTTTGATGATGTGCTCTCCCTTATTATTAAATACAACTCTATTTAGGTATGACCTAAAGTTGGAGCAACTAGATGTTATAATTGCCTTCTTGCATGGTGAGTTTGAGGAGAAAATTTACATGCAACAACCTGAAGGTTTTGAGATTAAAGGTAAGAAAGACTATGTTTGCTTATTGAAAAAATCATTGTATGGTTTGAAACAATCTTCTTGATAGTGGTATATGCGATTTGATTCTTTTATGGTTAGATATGGCTATTCACGGAACGAGTATGGTAGTTGTGTGTATTTTAGAAAACTTGATGATAGCTCATTCATTTATTTGTTATTGTACATTAATGATATGTTTATTGTTGCCAAGAATATACCTAAGATTAACAGGTTGAAAACAAAATTGAGTAGTGAGTTTGAGATGAAAGTTTTAGGGGTAACAAAAAAGATATTAAGTATAGAGATTCAGAGAGATAGAACTGTAGGTAAATTGTATCCAACTCAAAAGTGTTCATTAAAACATTCTTGAAGAGTTTCGGGATGAAAAATCTTAAACCTATAAGTACTCTACTTATTGCCCATTTTAGACTCTCCACAGCTTTGTCACCACAATCAGAAAATGATATTGAGTACATGTTACATGTTATTTATGCTAGTGTAATTGGTAGTACATGTCACATGTTATTTATGCTAGTGTAATTGGTAGTGTTATGTAAGCTATGGTTTGTACTTGTCCTAACATCTCATAGGTAGTTAATGTTGTTTGTAAGTACATGTTTAATCTTGGTAAAGAGCATTAACAAGCTTTGAAATGAATTTTAAGATACTTGTAGGGTATTACTAATTCTTATTTAGAGTTTGAAATGGGTAAAAGTGATATGGTTGGTTATATTGATTCAGACTATGTAGGTGATCATGATATAAAGAGATCCACTATTGGCTATGTGTTTGTTCTTGGTGATAGTGCAATTAGTTGGAAAACTACTTTACAGTTTATCATTGCATTATCTATTATAGAAGTTAAGCACATGGAAATTACTAAAGCTGTAAAGGAAGCTATTTGGTTGAGAGGTTTATTTGGTAAGCTTAGTTCATATTAATAGGTAATAGTCATACATTGTGATAGTCTAAATGCTATTCACTTGACAAAAGATTAGATGTTCCATGAGAAAATAAAATACATTAATGTGAAACATCATTTTGTACGTAATACTATTTTACAAGGTACTATTACTGTAAAGAAAATTAGTATTGCAAATAATCCAACTGACATAATGACTAAATTCTTCCTATAGGCAAGTTCAATCATTGCTTGGACTTGGTTCGTATATGTCATATTTGACGCATGTTGTAAAGGCTTAGTGGAGCAGGTAAAGTGAAATCTATTAATTTTGCATAAAATTCAAGTTAAGATGGAGATTTGTTAATTATGCTTTGAATTTAGCTACGAAATAAGGCCAAAGAGATAGACCCAAATTCTTTTCTTATTAAGAGTTGGTTTTCTTATTGAGGACTTTTTAATAAGGGCAAATCCTTTCCTTATTAGGATTTGACTTTCCTAATGAGGACTTCCTACTAAGAACGAATCCTTTTTATAATAAGATTTTATTTTTCTTTCTTGCTTTTATAATCTATACATAGCAATACTATTATTTGGCTTAGTAACTGAGCAAGTAAGAGAGATTTAAAAGGTTTAGTCTAGAGAGAGTTTGTTATTCCTTCCGATTAAGCTCATTGGGTGTAATTGTGTTCAAGTTTTGAGCATTAAATCTCCCCATATAATTTTATACTCATTAGTTTTATTAGTATATTTTATTATCTGCCTTCACTCATGGATGTAGGCTTATACTGAATCACGTAAATTTGTATTTTTTTTTCTCTACTTTGTCGTTGAATTTATTTAGCCCAAATAAATTTGTCTCTACCCTAACAATACTAATATATATAAAATAATAAATAAACGAGTAAATAAATATAAATTAAGAAAATTGATGAAATTGGAGAAAATTTTAAAGTAAAAATGTAGAAAAGAAAAGAGATTCTAATGTTGTGAGAGGGCTTTATGGGTTTTTATGGTAGTGGATTGTGAAGATAAAAAGCGAAAAGATATTTTTTTTGCACTTCCTCAGGCAGCAGTAATTAGTTTGATCCATTCCTAATAAATAGTTTGACTAGTGAGTGGATTAGCCTTTATGCCCAAGAGACATAGGTTTGAGCTTCCATAATGATAGACCAAGATCAAATTTTTTATTTTATCCAGTGAAAATTGATTAAGATATTAGGTTTACCCAGGATTTTACTAGCTTAATATGGTTGGTGGCTTAAAGATTGATTAGTTATCTTTCAGTTAGACTGAACAATTGAGAACCAATTAAACTAAACGAATTGTACAAACAAAAGATTATAAAGACATCAATATAAATTGGGTTGATGTGCTTGCAAACCCTAAATTTCTTGCAAGCATTGGTGCGACAATTAAGGAGAAGGATTTGTGGTTCTAAGTCACTTACGAGTTTGGATGACCTTGAAAACCCTAAGTGAACGTGCAATCATTGAAGTGCATAAATCCTAAACAAGTAACAAGATGCACAATTCTAAATTCCATTATCAATGCGGTCAAATTGTGTTCAATCATTTTGACACTTTTAAAAGGCCATCTTAAGAGTCCAAATTCCTATTGTGGCTTCATACCAAATTCAAGGAAGAAAGAGGAACCAGATTCATGCAAAAACAAGCCAAGAAAAAAGAAGATAAAAACCTGCCTTTAGGCTTGTATTGAGACACCATTCCTACCCACCAAGACAACTAGCTTCTGCCATGAAGAATGCCTCTCAGCATTGCAATGCCCAGGTTCTGCCCCAACTAGTTTTGCCTTGCTCCTCCTTGTTTCCATGCATGCAATTTATCTCCAAAGCTCTTCCAATTGAAATGCGATGAAACCTTTGAAGTTTCCATGGTCATATAACATAGTTAAAGTGCAAATATCTTCAATTTAAGGACAAATTAACAAGACGCAAGATAAAGATTCAAGTTGTCCAAGATTATGGAGAGCTTATGTGAAGTCAAAAAAGCATGCAAGCAGATTAAATTTAATTTTAGATATGTTTATAATTAGTCATGTGTTGCAATTAGTTATTAGGTGTATTTTATTTTGCTTGGTTCTTTAGTCATTCACTTATATTTCATATAAATGCAAAAAGTAACATAGTTTAGCAACTAGAGTTAGAAGTTTAACTATGGTTTGTAATTGCCTATATAAAGTTCACTCTTCTCATTTTGTAAGATTAGACTTATTGAATTAAAGAGTTTTCTCTCATGTTCTTAGAACTTGTTAGCTCTTTGAATGTTTGTTTTCTCTTATCTAATCCTTAGCAAGAAAATGTTAGTGATAGGAGAAACTCAGGGTGGGATTAGAATTAAGTGGTGGAGAGTTTCGTTAAACTTTTCTCTAATTTTCTTTAACCTAGGTTCATCTCAAATTGGTAGAAATTCTTTCCTTAGACTTGAGTTAAAACTTTTTGACTTCATCTAATTTTAGCAAAGTAAAATTAATGACTTTTTGGTCAAATTAGTGGCTCGCCTTTAGACTTGATTCATATTTGATATGATTGTTGTGTTGTGGCTGACAATACTTAGTTCTAGGTTGGATTTGAATGAAAACTTCTATGAAAATGTATGATTTTCTTGCATGTTCTTGGCTGGAAATTCAGTGTAGAAGTTCGCATGCTTGCTTAAAACTTTGAGAAGATTAAGGGATGGATCATGGATTCCTCTTTAAAAAGAAAACAGTATCCTTGAGGCAACTGCCATTAAATGGTCAAGCTAACTGCAGGTTGAAACAAAATATATATATTAAAAAAATGGAAATTTAAGTAAATGCGTAATATTTTATTATTATTTTATTGTTAGACGCACATCGGTCCATCGACTCAGCTTCAGTTGTTAAGACTCCAAAGTTCCTGTTCGCTGCTTGTCCAAGCCAGGATCGGCTGAGACCACCTCTAAGGATCTGTTCAAACTTAACCTAAAACTGCCAAAAGCCCGAATTTTTTTGCACAGATGTGATTATTTGCATAATAATAAGCATTACCATCAAAGCAGGCTACATGATCACTCTAGAATGAAAAAGGAATGTCCATCTCCGAATTGTCAGACACTGAAGCTCTGCTCGTAGCACCCACTGTGGATGCCTGCGTTGACATCAAAGGCCGTCCAGTTTACAGAGCCAGCTCTGGTGGGTGGAGATCGGCGTACTTCATCATTGGTGTGGAAATGGCTGAGAGGTTCGCTTATTATGGAATTGAGTCCAACCTCATTACGTATCTGACTGGACCTCTGGGTCAGTCTACGGCAACTGCGGCGGAAAACGTGAACCTCTGGTTAGGTATGGCCATGCTGCTGCCTCTTTTAGGAGCATTCGTTGCTGATTCTTTCCTTGGACGTTACCAGACTATTGTTATCGCTTCTGTTTTATACTGCTTGGTTAGTTTCTTTCTTAAAACAAATTTATTTACACCGAATTTCTCTTAAAATTATGAAGCTGTGAACGGAAGTAACATTTTTCTCTAAAACGAAACAAAGAAAATCTATAGTTAATGAACTCTGAGGATTTTTCTTTATGCTAAGTTTTAGAATGTTTAATTTTGGTCATGTTTGACATATGCAGGGGCTAGGACTATTGACTTTATCTGCTATGTTACCTTGGGTCAGCACTGTTAATTGTCGAAACACAAGTGAAACAACTTCATGTTCTTCACATCAATTCAAATTAATTTTATTCTTCTTCTCTCTATATCTGGTAGCAATTGGGCAAGGTGGGCACAAGCCTTGCGTTCAGGCTTTTGGTGCGGATCAGTTTGATGGGAAAGACCCTGTGGAAAGCAAATTGAAGAGCTCATTCTTCAATTGGTGGTATTTTGGGTTATGTGCAGCCGCCTTCGTTTCAATTTTGATTTTATCCTACATCCAAGACAACCTTAATTGGAGTCTTGGGTTCGGAATCCCATGTATTTCGATGGCATTTGCATTGATTGTCTTTTTGATCGGAAGTAAGACTTATCGCTGTAGGATAAAAAGGAATGAGAAAAGTCCGTTTCTGAGAATTGGGCAAGTTTTTGTTGATGCAGGCAGAAACTGGAGGCGAACTACTCCTACTTTAGTATTTGAATCCAAAGCGGAGGAAGCTCATGAAAATTATAAACAATTCAAGTAAGAAAATTAATTTAGATAATAAGTGAGATATATGTTTGGTGTTACTTCTTCTATAACATGTAACTAGATTTATAATAATGTAATTTTCTGCAGGTTTCTGAACAAAGCCTTACTTGCACCAGAAGGTTCAAAAAAATATGGGGTGGCGTGTAGCATTAGTGATGTGGAGGAAGCGAAGGCATTTCTCAGGCTTGTTCCAATATGGATTACAAACTTGGTTTACGGCATAGTATATGCGCAATTTTCCACTTTGTTTACTAAGCAGGGAGCGACAATGGACATATGGGTTGCATCTGCTTTCGAAATACCAGCCGCTTCACTTCAGTCCTTCATCAGCCTTTCCATTATCCTCTCCATTCCAGTTTATGATTGTATTTTTGTTCCTGTTGCAAGAGCTTTTACAGGGAAACCCTCTGGCATTACAATGCTTCAGAGAATTGGAATTGGGATGTTTTTATCTGTTTTGTTGATGGTGATTGCTGCTTTAGTTGAGATGAAGAGGCTCACAACTGCTGAAGATTATGGACTGACTGATGAGCCGGATGTCACAATTCCAGTGAGTGTGTGCTGGTTAATTCCTCAATATGTCGTAGCTGGTGTTTCTGAGACTTTTATAATGGTTGGTCTTCAAGAATTTTTCTATGACCAAGTCCCAACTGAATTAAGGAGCCTAGGACTCTCTTTATATCTGGGTGTCTTCGGCGTGGGCAGCTTTTTGAGCAGCTTTCTTATATCTGTGATTGAGAAAGCAACAAGTGGAGAGGGGCATACAAGCTGGTTTGCGAATAATCTCAACAAGGCACATCTTGATTACTTTTACTGGCTTCTTACTGGACTCAGTATTGCTGCACTGATTGCCTTCTTGTATTTTGCAAAATCGTACATTTATAATAACAGGTCAGGCTAGTTTTCAAATAAAAAAACTATGTAAAGACAAACTTGTAAAAAATGTCTTTTCTAAGTATGAACAAAATTTTCAAATGTATGTTTTGATACGATTCCTTTTCAGTAACTGATATATGCAATTTAGAGTATTGTACAAGATAGGTTAAAATTTGAGTAAGTCTGCTATGAGTGTTTAGAAATTTCTATAGAGATGTGTGTGTGCAACTAGAGTAAAGAATAAGATTGACACTAACAATTTTAGATGATTTGATCTAATTTGTGATTTAGTAGAGGAATAATACAATGATTCTCTCTCCCCTTTTTCTGTTTTTCTCTCTTTCTCATTTATATACATGTTTTTGGTAGGGAAAAGGTTCCCTTGAATCCTTTCTCTTCCTTAATATATAATTTTATAGTTAAACAAATTGATGCCTATATTGGTGACATTTACATCTATAAAAAGGTTAATGGTTTTACTAGGTAACCATTGTGGCTTGAGATTTAAAGTGTGACTTTTCTTTCTACAACTACCAAAGCATCTTCTTCAAATTCAAAATTACTTGGTTGCTAGTATCCTAGTTGATGTCTCAAATCGCTTTTTGTTGTGCTTAGAGAGTTGCCCTAGAATTGCTCATTTTTAACCATATGACACTTGCCCCCTATTTCTTGGAGTTCGTTATAACTTCCTTCTCCATAAGTCCTATCCTCCAAAGAGAAATACTACTTTCACTTTACTACTTTCAACCCCTAATCAGTTTTTTGCTAGTTCCTAGCAAAATAAGTGACTTACTGGAACACAAAAAGAATAAAAACTAAATGAAAATTAAATTGAATTAAATTAACACATTCACTAGCTATCTAAACCACTTTCATAGATTGTCAAGATTGCATTTAGCGTATGCAATAAACCTTTAAACTCTTAGGTGACCCTAGTGGACGAGTTATAGTCTCGTAAAAGTTTCCAATAATGCTATCCACAAACATTATTTACCTAATCTCAAAGAAATAAAACATAGCAAGCATACATAATGTTGCAATAACATAAAAGTTAACTTGTACCAATGTCTCATGAACTACAATAAATAATCAATATACAACTTATCACCCTCATCCTCCTCAAACGTATTTTAAAACAACACGCCATTACTTTATCAACTCTTACATCTATCTCATTTACAAATCATCAACCAAACTTTCAAAATATATCCATACATGTATATATTTATACAAGTGATTGAAAACAAATTTTATATACAGGTTCTTCCCTTGATATATTAGTGACAATGCATTGACCTTGGATGTCATGACTTTTATGCTCGTTATGTATCATGCTTAATAATATTTTTCTTTGTTGTTCTTTTCTTTTACATATAATTTTTCAGAGCTTCATTTGCTTTCCTTAAGTTATGAACCAGTATTTTTTATGCGAATAATCGATACTTGTAATACCACTACCTGATTACTCAACTAGTCATGATCCTAAGGTGCTTTGTATACTCTTATATCTCTAGTAGCTTTTTGCTTGAGGGTCACTCATGATGGACATGTCAACCCCTAGCCAACTTAGCAATTAAGACATTGAAGTAGTTGAACTTTTAATTCATGCCCTTCATATTTTCTTCATCTATATACTCATTCAATCTAAGGATCTCAACAATGTATATTATCAATCATAGTTCAAACAATCATCGGGTCCATTTATGGGTTTTTAGATTTGTCACTTGCATACATGAACACAACACACAAACAACTCTTCAAGTTAAGTCATTAATCATACATACCTCAAACTTGAAAGCTTCAATTTTGCAGTATGTGTTTCTCCATACTTTTAACTTAAATAAAGCTAGTTCATCATATGTCAATCAATTAGCATAGTTAAGTGTAATCATAGACACATGAGTTAATGCAACACACATATACTAAAACAAAACAAAAAATTTCAAAAAAAAATTTCAAAAATTTGTCATTGATGTTGCCATTCATGTAATCCTAGTTTTAACTTTTCCTCACCCTAACCTAGCATTGACATTATCCTCAATGATGAATGAAAAAAGTAAAAAGTTAAAACTACTTCCCTTATTTTATATGAGGTGTCCTTGCTTGCTTCTGCATCGAGATTTGAAACTAAGAAAAATTCTCTACAGCCAATACTAACAACAAAACAACCTTAAATAGTATTGTTAGATTACATCAGTTTGACAAAAAAAAAAAAACAAAAAAAAAACATAAAAGATGCAACTTGGGTTGCCTCCCAATAATTACTTATTTAGAGTCATTAGTTTGACTTGATATTGGTCTTTTTAGGCTAGATTATTTAATGGGATGAAAACTTTGTCTTTTCTCTATCCACTTTTTATTATAATATTTCAACCATCGCCCGTTGATCGTATATGTACTTTTATCTTTATGATTTACTTTAATAACTCCTTTAGACTTTGGTGACAATGAATGGACTAGTCTTTTGAACTCTTAGCTTTTGAGGAAAGCATTCATGTTAGGCATTAGAGATGAATTCTTTTTGGGCACCTTCAAGTTTATCATTTGTGGGTTATTGTTCTCACCATTTTTTAGGTTTGTCTTTATCAGTTTTAACATTCTCATTCCTAAAATTTGTTACTCCCCTAATCACTTCCACTTTATGGCATGTTTCTTTTTCACTAAAGGGATTTGTGGCTTTATATACTTTGAAGGTTACTTTCTCATTATCTACTCTTAATTTCATTGTCCCTTCTATCACATCAATTAGTGCCCTTCTAGTAGCCAAAAATGTTCTTTCAAAAATTAAAGGCCTTTCAATTTCTTCATCTATGTCCAACATAAAGAAACCCACAAGAAATATAAATTTATCTACCTTAACGAGCAGATCTTCCACAATATCTCTTAGATACTTTATTGATCTATTTGTTAAATGTAGAGATACTATTGTGGGTTGTGGTTCTTCAAGTCTCAACTTCATAAAAATAGATAAAGACACTAAGTTATTGCTAGCACCTAAATCATATAAAACACTAGAAAATGAAATAGAGTCTATTGTGCACGAAATTGAAAAACCCCTTATCTTTAAGCTTTGGAGGCAATTTATTTAGTAATATGGCTAAAAACTTTTTCGTAAGTTTAATCGTTTCATACTCTTCTAGCTTTTTCTTATTGGATAGGATTTCTTTTAAAAACTTGGCATAGCTAGACATCTGCGGTAAAACATTTGCAAAAGGTATATTAATGTGTAGCTTTTGAAAGATATCCAAAAATTTAGCAAATTATTTGTCTAGTTGTCTCTTTTTATTTGCAAGAGGAAAATGAGGTTGGATTTCAATAGGCTTTGACTTAGTTTTCCTTTCAATTGATTCATTTGGTTACTTTTATAGTGCTTTGTCTTTTTATTGACTCTTAATTTCCTCCTCATTCTTAATAGCCTTTGCTTGCTCTTTGCATCTTTTCTATTTTGGCACCCATACATTTGTAACTATCTTTTCATGTTCAGTGGATTATGCCTTCTCTTTAATCTATTCTTGTTGTTGTGGCTTCATTATATGTAGTTAAGGTTCTTCTATGATGGCTTTTCTTCTTAAGGTGATAGTTATAGCTTGCTCTTTAGGATTTCTTTCAGTATTACTTGGTAAGGTCCCTTGAACTCTTCTAGAAATAATATTTGCTAATTAGCCTACTTCCACCTTTAAATTTCTGATGGATGCTTCTTGATTTTGGAACCTTGTTTCAGCACTATTAATGAATTTTGTCATGAGCTTCTCTAAATTAGACTTCATTTCTTAGGGTTGAAATCTTGGTGGTGGTTGTTTGATTGGATTCTGATTACTCCATAAGAGATTTGAATAATTTCGCCACCTAAGATTGTACGTGCTTGAATACGAGTTATTTTTGGAGGCCTGCAAAAATTTTTCACATAATTAGCATTTTCATAAGAATCCATGAATGAGTTACCTACTTGGTAATCAACATTAACATGACCCCCTCCACAAGATCATAAACTATACTATTTATTTGCATGATTACCATTATATCTATTTTTCTATTCAGTGCTTTTATTTAAGTAGTCAATGCATTGAATGACTTTATTCCATGTACTCTCATAACTTCTCATGGTGTTCGATCAACTTGCCATTGGTAATTATTGAATGTCATCTTATCAAGCAACCCGGATGCTTCCGCTAGTGTTTTCCTTATAAAGTTACCCCAGTAGCTGTATCAAAAAATGTACGATTAATAAGCATTAAACCATTGTAAATTGTTTGTACCTGAAACCATATAGGTAAGCCACGGTGTGACCATTTTTGGATAAGTTCTTTATAACTCTCCCACGCCTCATATAATGACTCCATGTGATATTGCATGAATGTGGAAATGTCATTGCATTGTTTTGTAGTCTTGATGGAGGAGAGAATTTTGCTAGAAATCATTGTGCCATCTCATCCTTTGTATGAAATATGTGATGGAATGTTGAAAACCCACTGTACAATGTCTTAAAGAAAACTCATATTGAATAACTATATTACATTGAGTAATATCATAAACATCTATGATATTATACATATCATGCATGAGCATCACAAAGCATGTAAGCTAACATGTTATTTGCTAGATCTAAATATATATACATATACATCTATATGAAATGTTAAGTATACGAGTAAAGACCTGCTCAAGTTTTATCACACTTTCTAGCCTTTTCATACTTCAAGCTCAACTCCTTAAAACGCTGACCTGTAAGGAAGAAAACTGAGGAGGATAAGTAATGAAATCACCCTGTAAGTATCTTTTATCTCTACTCTCAAACAAAAAACTACTCTGGTTTCCTTTGTGACACGACACAAGGCTCTAAGTTTTCTGACTCAGTTGGCTAACTACTAAAATTGAGAACTTAACCAAGTTCCTTTCTAGCCTAATAGCTTCTTCTATTCTACTCAACTTACTACTTAAACTCACAGTTTAAGTTTTGTTTCATACCTTGTCATAAGTACGTATTTGAGTATATATATACAACATGGTATAAAAAAGATCTAGACAGATACACTTACTCTTTAAATTCTTTTTTTGATGTTCATTATCTAGTTATCTTTCTTAACTGATTTTGAAATATGATGTACCCTTAAGTTCTCTTAAGTTTTAGCTGAAATTCTCTTATGTTTCTACTTATGAGGTATATCATGTAGTTTTATTTCTTTTCTTACATGTTTTTTTGTCTTACTGTCTGTGTACTAATTTATGTCATGTTATACTATATCATGGTATGAAGTACATTGAAAAACAAGTATTTTCCTTTAAAACTGTTTACTGAAAACACTTATAAAAAATGTTATTGGGATCTGAAGATTCAAAAATACTAACAAATTAAATCCAAAAATCTCTTTATATCTAAAGATACCTATTATGTTGATCAGACTGATAAACACAAGGATTCAATATCTTAGTCATGTGAGTTGAACCAAACTAACGAAGTGCCAATACGCTGAAAATATCTTACTATAGTAGTCTTTGGACTAGTAAGCTAAAATTTAACTATACCAACTACAGTTAGTAAGCTAAAAATAGCACAAATGCCCTCTTGTATTCACTCTTAATAACTAACCTGGATAATGGGCTTTATGTTAAAAAACTAATTTATATGGATCACTTGATCCTTTTTACTAAAAAAACTGCTTTGACATGTCATGTCATATAATGCTAATCATACATATTATATTATTAGTTCTTTTCTTCTGATTACATTCTAGTTAACCATGTAACTGTTATAGTTCTGTTCTGTGTATCACTTACTTGAGTTCTTGTTTCTGTAACTTATTAAGCTAGTTAATAAGTTTTATGTTAGTTATTTTTTGTGCTTATGTATATTTATTAGTTTTCTATTTTGTATGTTCTTATACTGTGTCCTATTTCTATTATATTTTCAAGTCGTAATCTACTGATTACTTAAGTTGTTTCTCGATTGATGTTGAGTTTTTCTTATTGGTATGGTTTAAAGGTCTAATTTGAAAGAAGTATTCTTTTCTCTTCTTAGTTTTGCTATTAAGTTGCCTTTCTATTCTTTTCCCTCTTAATTCTGCCCTTTTCTACTTAATTGTTCTCTTATCAGTGTTTTTCTGCTTATTTTGAAAGTTATCTAACTTTTTCTAAGTGCATGGGTGTATACCCTCAAACGCACGATTGTGAATGAGATGCACGATCGTGAATGAGATGCACAATCGTGTGTCTGGTCTTATATTTAAACATGCTAGCTTTTATAATTTCTAGCTTATTTTTGACTGACTGGCTATGCACAATTTTGACCTACTCAAAAACCAATTATGTACATCTCATATACACAACCGTGACCCTACTAAAGCATAACTACATGGGCATGCATCTCTTTATGGTCATACGTCCTACTCTGTTTTGGAAGCCCTCGACTAAAACACAATCTAAACCAAACTTAACCTAAATCTCTAACAATCTTAAATTAAACTTGTTCTAGCATATACACATGCAAAATACACCACTATAAGCATATTTCCCCATTAATAACAGCCTAACATGTTTCTAATCCTTAAACACACACCTTTATGCATAAGGAAATTTGTGCTTCCATCTCAAATTTGTCTTCTACCTTATCATCACTATTTGAAAATCATGTTTATTAAACTAGGAATATGCTTTAAGCACTGATTAAACTCATCCAAGAAGTTACATGTAAGAGTTCTCGCTATAGGTCACCGTATACTACTATTTATTTTTTTTTTTATTTTTTTTTGGTATTAATCATCATCATCCTATAACAGGAATCCCTATAGTAAAAACTACTACTGGATTTTTCAACATGCAAGTGAAAGTCTCAAACACGTAATAAAAATAATATTGTGTAGAAAATATTGTACATATGCTGAAAATCACTAAATATCTTATTATTATAAAACATACTATACATATAGTATTTAAAATAGTATAGTACACACATATAAATGATTAAAAACTATAAAAGCATGTGATCCACCAATATGTTGTCTGTTGCTAAGTAGTATCCTAAAACTCCTAGCCTTCTAGTCTTCAACTCAACCCTACAAGCATCATTGACCCGTAATGAAGGAAAACAAAGAAAGATGAGTAATAAAATCACTTAATAAGCATTTTTTTATCTTTAACACAAGTAGGTTTCTAGCTTAGTCTCACCTCATAACTTGTCACGTTATATTCTAGTTCATAATTCTCTTTATTTCCATTTTTTATGATGTTTTTTGTGTTTGTTGTATCTTTGTCTTTATCTGGTGTTTAATCTCTTGAAATACTAGGTGTGATATGATATAAATACACTGATGTTATGTTAATGCTAAAAATTATAAAGATTTACCTTTGATCTTACTTTTTTACTAAAAATACTTTCTGAAATAGTTGTTATGATCCAAAGATCTTAGATATATATAAATATAGCACATACATAAAATTGCATTTGAAAATACTGATTTGAAAATAACTTCTATGCTAGCCAAATTGATGAATACAGGGATTCAACACCCTAGCCATATGAGTTCAATCCTATTGAAATTTATTAATACATAACTAACACTTTCTCTAAAAAGTTTGGTCAATGACCATGTCTTTTCTAACGAATGTTGGTTTCTCTTTCAAATGGGTGTGTAAACTCACAAGTGGCCCCTCATATTTACTCCTAACTGATGTTTGAAGTATCGAATATATTATACTTTAAAACATGCTATTAGGTCCTTAAATCCATTTTCTGAAAATATTAGTATGACATGTCATGCTAAATGATGTTATTCATGCATGATACTCTATTTGCTCTTGATATTATTGAGTTTAGTGTGCTTAAAAGTGGTTTAGAAATACTTTATAACTTGTATAGTGTTTTTTTCATAGTGCACAATCATGTAATGCTTAACACACAGTTATGCATAGAGATACATAAGGTTATACGTGAAGTCATGCATTGGTCATGCTAACATTTATGAATTTTTAATAAATCCTTAGTTGACTACACAGGCGTGTGGTGTAAAACACACAATTGTGCATGAAGTTGCATAGGCATATCCTATTCTTACATGGGCATACAGTAGCTTATCTAACCTTCTTGTGTCTTGCTTACATAGACATATAAAATTGGGAATAAGTACGAGGTCGTGCTCTTGCTTACATAGTCATGTATCTAAGTTCTCTAGGCATGCACGACTACATACATGGTCATGGTATTGTAGAAATAAGGTTGTACAATCGTGCATATATAGGTACATGGTTGTGCTCTCAACTCAACTTTTATAATAACGCATTTAAAAACCTAAAATCCCAGTTATTCTTACCCAAATCATTTAAATTCTTAATCCAACAACTTAACAAGCTTAATACACCAACTATAAGAATGAAAAATTCATCAAGTTCATCCAGTCCCATGTTCTCATACTTCAAATCTCCAAAACCAAGCAACATGACATATTTATAGACATACTCATCAAGGTTCTTAGTGATATTTCATCAATAGGCATTTAAAACATCATCTCATCATTCAAACATGCCTAATAAGCCTCAAACATGTATTAAGTGTTTTTAGGAACTCAAAACAGAAGAAACATGCTATGAAACAAGGTGAAAATGGTAAGGAAACATTTACCTCTAGCCATGGCTACTAAATCTCTCTCTAGTTGGTTCAAGCTCTCTAATATGATTAATAGTTACTGGTTAATCACTTTTAGTGGCTACTTTAGGGTTCACTAGGGAAGGAGAAGAAGAAAAGCTAATGAACATACATAAATTTGAAAAAAAGTATATATAACAGTACACTGCGATGCACGATCGTGCACTTAAGGCACATGGTCGTGTGTCAAGAAAATCTCAGATTTCTTTCTTCTTTCATATCATAAATGGAATTTTCTCTCAAAGATTACCCATGTACATGTCACATATAACTTCTAAATGACTATTTTCAATTATGAAATCTCACTTTTAACCCTAATTTTCAGCCTAAAGACTATTCTAACTTCGGGACATTACATTACATGCTATAGAAACAGGAAAAAAATAAGAAAATAATTACTTAGAACTGCTAAGAGTTTTAATCTCTCTAACTCTGAATGAATTCTAGTTGAATTGGCTGTTAGAAACTGGCTTCTCTCTCTGATAATTTGGTTAAGGTTAGTTAAAGATAAAAGAAAAAAAACTAGAAAATCACTTCTAAAATAAGAGAAAAATTTGCTTTATATATGATGACTCCACCAATAGGTATGCATGGGCATACAACAAGAGATGCATAAGCATGCTGCACTCTTGTGCATGACAACACGTGTCTATTGGACTTACAATCGTGCATACCCTTACATAAGCCATATATACACACTAAAAGGCTACTATACCCCTATAACTCTTATAAATCTAATCTTGGGCTACAAAATATCTCTCTTAACTTTGATCATGGCCTAGAAAGACCATTCTAACCTTAGGATATTATAAACTGCCAACTAAAATCTAAATCTACTTACTTAAATTAATTTGAAAAATAAATGCACTTAGGCATATGAGATAAAAACCCACCAATTTAAAGTTAAACTAAATCTAAAGAAAACTTGACATAAGCTTAAAAGAGAACTCCACCTACTTGTATTTTGAATCACCAACTTGGTTCTCCACCAACAATCTCCTCTTGCACAAGATTGGATAAAGGATTGAAATTAGTTTACAAGAGCCACCAAGCTCTAATAACATAAAGGAAAAGAAATTCTCAAATTTTCATATTCATCAAAGTTTATTGTTTATAAATGAAAAGTTACCTTTATATAGGCAATAATACATGACATGAAATGACTTAAAAGCAAGTATAAAAATATACCTAAATCTAATCACAACTCATAACTAAAATATACAAATATTAAATCCATCTAAAACTAATTACACCACACAATTAAAATAAGTATGTACAAAATCAAATTAACTTGTATGTTTTCTTCTTATTTTTCACTATAGCTCTCTATAATCTTGAACTTGATCTTATGTCTTCATAATTGCCCTTGAATTGATTGAATTTGCACCTAAATTATATTTTTGGATCAAAGGGAAAAAAAATGCACTATTTTACTTGAATTGAAAGAGCTTTAGAGCCAACTTAACATGCATGAGACAAGAAAGATCAAAGTAATCCACAAGTAGGCACTACAACAGAAAATAGGTCACTGTAATACTGTGAAACAGTCTTTAAGGCAAAAATATGGCACCATGGTGCCATATAGGAAGGTAACTTCATTTATCTTCTTTTTGGCTCCTTCTTTACGTGATCAATCTCACATTTCTTCCAAAACTTTATATATAGCCACTTGATGACATTGAACTCCTTAGGATACCATAAATGACGATTAGAAGACTTAAACACAATTCGCTTGCACCAATAAGCATTACTCTTTTTAATTTTACTTGTGTCACTTGCATGGAAGACATCCTTGGTAGTCTTACAAGTATAGGTTGAATCTTGTCTTGAAACAGAATGCTTGGTTATTTTTTTGTTAAATTAAATGGTTTAAAAGTGGTTGGAAGTGCTTGAATGTCAACTTGAAAGAACTAGTATGGTATTTGATAAACATGCTTCCAAGCTTACAAGTAAGCATGGACTTGAAAACATATTAGATCTGCTAGGATTAAGTCTTATCATTGAAGGCTATTAAGATCAATTTTAAGTCACTATAAGCTAAATGATGGCATAATAAGAATATGAATGATTATTTAAATGAGATGTTGCTTGAGCATAAAGGATAAAGGATTAGGATATGATAATTTTCCTACTTATTGAGTGTTTTTTAACTTGTTCTCCTTTAACATTATCTTGCAGATGTTCAGGCTTGTTGATATGGGGGAGACAATATGCATAGTACTACTAATAGTGGCTTAGTTGCTCAATGTGGTGGCAAACATGTCAAAGCTAGCTTTGTTTTATTATTTTCTTACTTAGATGTTTCATAGACATGTATTTTTTAATTTTAAGTACTATATTTGTACCTTTGTTTAAGATGGTTTAATAAGATGGGGCTTTATAGTTAATGTTGTTCCTTGATGTGATTTTTAATTGATCATGTTTATAGACACACTTATTAAAAGATGTAGTACGCATTTGATGTTAGAGGTTGAGTACCCTAATGGGTAGTGTTACATGGCCTCTACCATAAATCCATATATAAAGTATCTTATTAACTATGTAACATGAATACAGTAAACTAACCGTACACCCTTGGTCACATGACTATACTAGAAGGCACCCTTGTATCAAGTGCATGAGCTAACTCATAAGTATCTTGCTATAACCTACATGTCTTCACATAGGGTCATGAATTAGAGATCAAAAACATTGACTTGAACGCAAACTCAAGATCATATAACAATGATCCCTCTATTCCTCGTTCCTTGCCACATTACTTATAACTAGTGGCTATCTTAATCTATTAGGTCATTTCTAGCTTTGTCTTACTTTTTTTGAATTCATTCTAAATCTGTTTTCTTTCACGTCTATGTTATCTTCCACACAGTCGGAAACCTTATTCTTTTTCTTTAACATTAAACCTTACTATTAAGGCCATTTTATACTTTCCCCAACATCATCACATAGCTAGGGAAATTTAGGTAACTTTTTTCTTATGCATAATTATGGTTAACCCTTGCACAACTGTTCATCTTGAAAGCTATGCACAAGCACGCACACCCTTGATTCATAACCATGTATCATTGCTTAATAACGATCTCTTACTTGAACTTAATAGTTGTTACCTATGTTAACGTTATGATCATACAATGTTGGGATCATAGGCATTTGTCCATAAAAGATGCATAGGTGTATACCCTATAATGCATGATCGTGTATGACATCATGAACTTTGTCCTAAAATTATCCATCAAAATAAACTCAACCTATAATTTTGAGAAACCTACTGACATTGTCTTAATCTACTTTTTATTGATCTCACATTATAGTTATACTAAAATCCTAAAAAAAACCATTTTTCTACTTAAAGTATCAATTACAGTATTAGCTCTACCTGAAGTAGACTTGATCTCACAATCATAATCTTTAACTAACTTCAACCATTTATATTGACTCATATTAAGCTTTTTTTGAGAAATAAAATATCTCAAACTCTTATGATCTGTATAAATGTTACACAACCTCATACAAATAATCTTTCTAAATTTTCAATACAAATACAATAGCTGCTAACTCTAAATCATGAGTAAGATATCTTGATTCAAACTCTTTCAATTACCTACAAGCACAAGTTATCACTTTACCCTATTACATCAATATAGCCTTAATACCATGATGGGAAGCATTAACATATATATCATACTCTGCACCTTCCTTAGGTAATGCCAATATAGGAGGACTAGTCAATTTTTCTTTTAATGTTTAAATAAAGGCCTTATACTCCTCAATCCACTTAAATGCAACATTTTTTCTAGTTAATGACGTAAAAGGTCTAGTTAACATGGAAAATCTCTCAACAAGTCTCCTATAATTATCAACTAAAATTAGAAAACTCTTAACCTTCTTAACAGTCCTCAGTCTTTGCCAAATCAAAATGATTATATCACCCTCAAAAATTCTATAAATAACCATGAATTTTTATGCATGCAAGACACTTATCAATGATACTACGATATATATTATTTTAGTACAACCACCAATAAGGTGTATGGAAAGCACAATCGGTCATTTGAATCAATCATCTCAGATCTACCATACTAATGACATAATATATGTTACACAAAAACAATATATTTGAAATACCTCATATTATTAACATCAACACATTTGCAAATACAATAATACATAAATAAACATAAATAATATACAATGAACACATGGTCATAAGATACTAAACCTAAGACATACAACCTTCTTGTACAGTCATGCATTCATTTATTCAATAAAAACCATGTCCCACAATTTTTCAAGAACATGCTTATCCAAAAATTTAATCACATCCATGCTTATACATCACCTTGTGCACGGGCATGCATGACATCCAAATGAATATCTTTAATCTTACTGGGTGCATGGGTTGTACCACCTTGTGCTTGGTAGTACAACCTTTAACATTTAGCCATTTTCTATGACTGATGTAAGAAAAGACTATTTGACCCCTTGTAGGCAATGCACGGGTGTGCATTCTTGATGTGCATCGTTGTACATGCATTGTTACACTTATAGACATGTTCAAACTTATCTTGCTAATGAATAATGACATAATTACTCTTGGTACATCCCTACAAGTGTGAAATTAGGGTTAAAGCTTGGATTAAGTGGAAAATTTGTCATAATTGATTGGGTTGATTTTTGTGAAACTGGTTGAAGTTGAGTTGTAATTGTTATTAATGAATGTTAAATAAGATATTTAATGAAAATAACTGGAGGATAAATTGGTAATTAAAAATTATTACTGGACAAATTGATCAATTAATTCTTTATTTTTTTGCTATAAATGTTACTTTATAAATCCATTAAACAAAGGGATATATTTATAATTGGAATTTCAATTTGTTAGCAAGGAGATATTCTAATTACACAAATAAGGGAGAAACCAAGAATTCACATGAAAAGCAAATCAAATTTACTAACAAAAATAGATGATAAGTAGATAGTTAGAATTTTTAAATTGGAAAGTAAATATTGTCATTTCAATAAATTTTGGGTCGAAAATAGTCATTTGACCTTATTAGCGTTGATATGTGAGTTAAAAAAATTTACTTTCGACGAGGTCGCATTTTGGAATTCTAATGTCAATCACAAAACACCCATGCTATACGTCCCCATTGAGCTATTTTAATTGCCTAGGGCTAAGACCATCTGATCACGTGACCTCACTTTCTCCCACCTCAGTCCATTTGTTATTACTTAACCATTTTTACCCCTCGATACTAAATTAATTCATTCTATTATAAAAATTTGGTGGTTTCTAAGGAATTTATCAAATTTTTGTATTTTTGCATGATAGTTATATTCAAGTTTAACCATATTTATCCGAAATCATTCACTAAATTAAATCACCTCTTTTAATGAGCTAAAATGTACTTAATAAAAATATTGATTTTTTAGGCAAACCTACTTGTCTATTGTGATTTAACCGTTAATATAAAAACAAACTACGTGCACTAGTTTTTACTCGTAAAACTATCACTAATAAAAGTGTCAAAAGCCTATTGCTACAATGCAACAAAACCGAACTCTAATTTTTAACCAATTTATATAAAAAAATTTCTTTTTTATTATTTATTATGAAGAATAATCCTTTCATTTTCTATCTTCCCGTTCATGTAGCATCTCACTTTTAAAGAGTTGTAATTGTACTAAGACAAAACACACCAATTATTACATCACACATAAAAGTTTGGTGAAATCACACAATCTTATATATTCTTCACACTTGTTTTTATGATGACATTATCCTAACTCTTTAAAGGTTAGATTAAATAGGGACATTTTCTTTAAATTTATGAAATAACAAAAATCACCACATTGTTAGATTTTAGATATTAAATTAAACACCCAAAAGATATGTGAATAAACATTTATTAAATTAAATTATTTATTTATATATATATATTTAACAATTCATTAATAAATAATTTAATAAAGAGATGAGATATATTTAATTTAAAAAGAAAATTATTATCACATCAAACCAAATGATTTGTTTTAACTTTAATAAAAAGAAAGTGATAACAGGGCCAATGACAATAACAATAACAATAACAATAATAATAATAATAATATCACAACCAACCACTACTAAGGCTTTGAAGAAACGGACGATGGCAATTCTAGTTTTGTGTTGGGTTGAATGTGAGTTAGAACTATAAACTTACTTCTAGAAGGGAATTATACTTCACTCATTGCCGGGGTGGAAACGTCATTTCAAGTGTAATAAGTGACGGAGGTGTAAATGGGGAAAGAGGTAGAAGAAAGGAACAATCTCTGTGGCTGCTGTGGGAGTGTATGCCAAATATAGAGTAAACAATGAAGATAAAGTTACTACATCTTAACAAAAGCAAATACAGAAACAAACACATTCATTTGTTTATTCTATTTTTGGAATCCAAAAACATCACAAAGCCAAGCCCGCAATAAATATTTATTTAATAATAATAACCCAGCTAAACCAACCATTCCCTCTGCAGATGCAACCAACAGCTGCCGGAAGTACCAGCTCCAACGCCGGTGCTGGAGAACTGACTCGAGGAGCTGGACTTACCCGCTTCCGCTCAGCTCCACCCACTTGGTTAGAGGCTCTTTTAGAGGAAGAAGAAGAGGACCCATTAAAGCCTAACCACTGCTTGACTCAGTTACTCAATAGTGGCGGTGGGGGCGATCCAGGGTTGACTCAATTGGAGGCAGTTAGTTTTCAGCGCCAAAGCAGCACTCCTGCGGATTTACTTGATGGGTATTTTTCCAACTTTGGAATCCCAGCCAATTACGGTTACTTGTCTCCTAATATTGATGTTTCTCCCTCTAGTAAGAGACCTAGGGATGAAAATACTCATCAATCTTCTCACGAGTTTCAGTCTCATTCGGTAAGTTAAGTTTTATCAGTGTAAGCTGCTTAATTGCTCTTCAGTTTCAATGTCTACTTGAAACATCCTGCTCTACTGTTAATATATTGTTCAAGTTTTGGGTTGGAATCAAAAGGGTCTCCCTCTGAACTTCGCTGTCTGAGGTGGATTGGAAAATTCAACGATATCTTCACAGTGGGATAAGATGTTACACTGTCCATTTATTCAAACCCAGAAATCCCTGGTCCTCAAATAATATTGTAAACTGGTGGCCTTGAGGGGATTTGAACCCTTGACCTCAAAGCTGGATCATAGGGGGTTTTATTTTATCCTTGTTTCTTTTTAACGAAATTTTGATATGACTGCCAAAAGGTGTTTTCTTTAAGAAAGAAATTAAATTAGTGTTATGTGGTGGTTTTGATATATGGTAGAGAGGACAGCAAAGTGGGCAGCCACAAGTTGGGGTAACTAGTTTGATGGACATGGATATGGAGAAGCTTTTGGAGGATTCAGTGCCTTGCAGGGTGCGTGCAAAGCGTGGTTGTGCTACACATCCTCGAAGTATTGCAGAGAGGGTAAGCAGCCAGTTTAGCTCTTCTTAACGTGGCAATTTATGAGTATGTATTTTTTGTGTTTAAGTTCTAATTAAGAATTTCTTCTTGCTGGTTTAGGTTCGGAGGACACGGATTAGTGACCGCATAAGAAAGCTTCAGGAACTTGTGCCAAACATGGATAAGGTAAACTATCTGTCCTTAATTCATGTTCAATATTTGGTTTTCTTAAGAGGAGAATTCTTTGTGCTTAATGATTTTAGATAATTAATTATGGTAATGGTTAATAGGTCATATTGACATTTGTTAGCTAACTAAAATCTCGGTAGTTCTGCCAAAATGTTGGATAAAATAATTGAATGGTTTTCTTTTAAATGATTGGGAGTGTTAAATTTCTCATATTAGATTCACATATTTTATTTTTAGAACCACTAAAAATCCCTCCGATTTGTGTTCATAAATTGCACTATTTAAATGTTTTAAAGTTTGTCATGTGCTAATATATTAAAGCGATTTTGTTTGGGGTAGATTTCAGATGTCCTTTTGTGCTCATGTTGGATGAGATCAAATTGACTACTCATTTTAGTCAGAGTACAGCATTTTAATATTATTAGTCTTTTGAAATCTAATAGTGATTGGGGCATTTAGCTGTTGAAAAATCAGTAGAAAATTGACATTGAGTATTGTAATAGAAACAGAAGACATTTTAGTTGGCTTACCTGACTTTTTTTCGCCACAATGAGAATCTCTAAATTTATGAAAACAAGAACCTCGATTTTTTTAAATGTACTCTCTAGTTCATCTCTAAATGATAAAGAAGGGAAAGGTTACATTATCCTAAATAGAAACTATGTCTTGAGATAGTCCCATATCTTTGGAAAGACACCTCAATTTTTTCCCATGGTGCAAGTTTATATTATGAGTTAAAAAAATATCTTAGTGCGATGTTTTCTTTACTCCAGATGGCGTTTTGAAATATTAGTTCAAGAGTCATGTTAACATATACAATTCTTTAAGAAACCTCACAAATGTATAGACTAAAGACATTCTTTCTACCTAGTTCTGTTCATCAAGCACCTAGCAGATGATCTTGGCCTTTCTTTTTCAAACTGTCTCGATCGAAACGTATAGATCATGTCCATGCATATTGAAAGAAAAAATAAAGAGATATGGAACAAAGAAACCCTTTGCCAAACTCAGGCCTGGCATCCTTTTAAATGGATATAGAGTTGAAAGAAAACAAAAAAGGAAATGTGGCTGCATTAGGAGTATTATATAGAAGATACTTAAAATAAATTTTGCATTATCGCTATCAATATATTTGGAGATTTTTTGCATCTCTGGTTGTTTTTGCTAAGTTTAGGAGCAAAGTAGAATATATTTCTCTGATATTTTAAAAATGAGCCAGAGATCTACCATTTCTCTTTGTGTACTTAATTAACCAAGAACTACATCTAGAGTATTAGGATTATTAGAAACTGATTTGTATCATTATTTATTTTCTTTTATTCCGATATTAATAACAGGATGTCAAACAGCAGCATAGAGTCCATTGAAAGTCCCTCTAAATTCCCTAAGGAGATCTGGCCAAGAGCTACATCTAGAGTACTAGGACTAGTCAGAATCTTGAAAGTACATGTGAGTGTGTGCAGGCAAAAACAACTGAAGGAGTGAAAATCAGTTGGAGTTGTGAGTGGGAAAGGCGCTTTCAAGAAACAAGTAAACAAAGGAGTTGTCTTATCGACAATAGCATAGTAGAGAACCTTAACTTTAGTGGAATTATAAAAGTTCTAGCAATGACAAATTTTGACAAATAGCATTATAAAAAGGTAGAAAAAACTGACAGAAGTGATAGGCATATTACTTTGAGGGGACCTCACTCGATTGCCAATGTTTATTATTTTATTTCCTTATATTGAAATTTATAGGTTGTAAATTTGTCGGAACTTTATACTAAAACAAAAGTAAACAACTTAATGAAAAATGGTAAGAAAAAAGTAATTATAAGAAATAATAAATTAATAAGGAAACCCTTGCTCCACAATGCCAATGAAAAAAGAACTGTAGGTTCATAAATTTCTATTATTCCCAGCCCTCAAAATCAGCCTTGTCCGCAAGGAAACTAAGTATGATTACAATTTTATCAAATTCCATCAAAATCTCCTACTAGTTTCATCGTGAAAAGTCTTTTTTTTTTTTTTTTTTATTGTAATGATGTCCTTTTTGCCACTCTGCATGACAATACCAACATAATCTTGTCACTATTCACTCCTTGAGTTTTTTTCCCGGTCTTTTTTGGTTATTTGGAGTGATTATTTCAGTTCTTTGCCCACAATTAATGAGGCAGTCTCATTGATTTATTTCTTCAAGCATTATAGCAAAAGGTGTAGCTGCTGTCACCGTACAAAAATTATATGTCTTAAGTTGGTGGCTAGTGTTTGAGCAAAGGCCTTCAACAAAGGTCCTCATTGGTTGATATTCACAATAATCATGGGTTTAATTGCATAATCACTGACAATGACCTTTATATCCCAAAACAGTTGTTTGAAATATTTGAGCTGATTCCCCGTCCACCTTCTTATATTTTGAAAGGCCCAGTCCCACATACCATGACTCAATTCAAACCAATCATACTGTTGGATGGAGATGCCATCAAGGTTTATGGAAGCCAACTGTGGTTTCGATGCATATAGTGTTTGATTAAAATGAAAAAGAAAAAAAAAACTTACTATGTGTGAGATATCAAACGTATAGGTTCCACTCCTTGTCAGGGAAACTTCTCTTTCATACTGCAATGTCATTCTTCATGGTTTGGGATATCATATCAGGTGGTTCAATTTGATTTATAATTGACACCAAACTTGAACAATTCATTCGTGAGATATCAATTCCAGTGTGATGACCTTGAGTGTCCGCTTTTATCAAGTTCTCTCGGGAGCTTCAATTCTTGTCTCCATCTCATGAAGTTTTTGGCTAGAATTGCTTGGAGCCATGACATATTACTACTTTTAGAACTCTAACCTAAAAATATATGGAAATAAAGCTATAGAAATTAAAACATATTAAGCTATTAAAAAGGGATTATAAATCAAAGAAGGCATCCTTTCACAAGGTCAACAATGTAAGAAGGAAAAGATAGATCATGAAATCTCATCACTAGCTATGTGTACTTATAGTTATTGTTTTCTTTTCTTTGTGTTCATGTTGCATTCTTGGTTTTGTGGTGTTTGATGTTATGTCTTCCATGTGAGGAGCTATATTAGGGCTTAAATTTGGTGTTGGATCCTTATTTAAATACTTGAGCTTTTGGATTAAATGATAATTTAAAACCATATCGAAGTTATAATTTTGCTGCAGTGTTTTGATAAGAATGATCTCTTGTTTTCTTGTTAAAGAAAATGAAAGTCCTTTTCTGTATATTTTGGATATGTTGAATTGGTTTCTTGGAAGGGAAAATAATCAAATTAGTCTTAGTATTATTTATATATTTAATCAGCAAATAACATAAAACATTTACTTTTCAGTTATATGACATAACCTTAGAAATCAAATATTAAACTTGTTTTGGATGTTAATTCGTCTTTGAAAATTTGCACATAGGAAAACACCTATAGTCTTATGCACGTTATTTTTTTTTTTCAGATATTAATATATTTACATATATATATATATATATATTTATTTATGTATATATATTTTCTGGTTTGCAGCAAACGAACACTGCAGATATGTTAGAGGAGGCAGTAGAGTATGTCAAGTTTCTTCAAAAACAAATTCAGGTACTCCTTGCATTTGACAAGTTTGTTCTGTTATAATTTTCCAGTTTAACAAGTGGATGTCTAGGTGCAGTGTCACTAGAAATTGAAAATTGCTCATGTATTGGAAAGTGGTATTAATTGCAGGAACTCACAGAGCATCAAAGGAATTGCAAATGCACAGTGAAAGATAAACCTGAAGAAGGGACCAGATAATGTAATTATTAGACATATATGTATGTGAAGTTTTGCATAGGATCTATCATGGTCGTAGCTCTTGTTTTTTTGGGTTGGAAAATAACCATCTAATCTATGTATGTATTAGATGATTGTCCACGATTAGGACTTCATTCATTTTGACAACTAGTGTTGTTTGTAGTTGTAAATTTATCTAAAAGTGTGACAAGATATCATTGCGATTTATATAGTTGATATTCTTTGTTTCAATGGAAGTCCTGAGTATTACATGGAAAATCATACTCCACTACCTCTGAAACATGATAAATAAATACATACGTCATAAAATTATTAAATTTGAACAAAATCGAAAATATTGGTTATCCAAACAAAATATTTAGTTAACTGATTTTGAATCAAATCTCAAAGGGTTATCTTGTTTTGTTATTATTTTTGTTGAATTTTTCTTCAATCTTTTGAAATTTGGTTTGATTAATTGATTTTTAAATATAGATAAATCGATAAGTGAATAGATAAAAATAACTTATTTTTTAACATACTATTTGAAATAAATGAATTCAAAATGTAGAGCTTATTTATAAATGAGTTCTATGTGAAATTCATTTACAAATGAATTTTCATGTTTAGTATGCTACAACTTAAAATATGTAATTCAATTGAATTCTACGTAATTACGTTTGGAATAAATCTAAAATTAAAAATTCATTTGTTTTTATTTTCTAATATACTCTTAACATAATAATCTTATAAAAATATCTAAAACACACGTTATAATTATTTTATTTTTACTCATTTATTATATATACACATCTTAATTATGTATCAACCTATTTTTGATAAACGAGTAATTTGGTCATATAAATATAAACAATTAAAAAGTTAAAAAGCAAATTACTATTTATAAATACTATTAATTAAAAAAGTAATTTACCGTAATTAATTTTTAAGGATTAAATTATGAGCCTTGTATGAATGGAAGGCAGTATGTATCTAGTTTTACGAACAAAAATTGATATGATTTTTAGAATTTAAAAAAGAAAGTAATAAATTTTTAACAAGAGATAGTCAAACTATAAGTCAAAAATAGAAAGAAGACTAATGTTTAAAGTAGTACATATCTTTCTATTGGAGGAGTTTTTTCATGAAATTTAATGTAGAAATAACTGTTTAAATCTAGTTTTCAATGAAAAAACTTTTACGTTAAAAGAATATGCATGAGAAAGAATATTAAAAAATTATTGAAGTATGCTCGAACTGTTATCTTATTAAAAGACCTATAAATTTAATAAATTTATGAGAAATTTTTTGATACTTTTATATAATCATTTTTATGTCATTTAAAAGATATATGGGTTTAATTTTAAAAGAATAAAAGGGCATGTGCAAAGAATATTTTTAGTAAAAGTTATCAATTTTTTATTTTTGGTTGACGAAGAGGAAAAAATAAGGAGAAGATAAAGAGTTAATAAGCTGAGAAGTAATTTTGTCAAAAAAACATTATTTGTTTAATTTTGTCAAAATCATTTGTAAAATTCATCAATTTTAGAGAAAAATTAAAATGATAGAATTTAAATAATAATTTTTTTATTTCAAATACAAAAATTTAAAATTATATTTATGAAATTCATTTATTCCCGACGGACAATTAGTTTGGTTTTTGGTTAAGTTGAACGCCCATTGGTACATGCAATCTCAAATTCCATTGCCTCTTTAGAAAAATGCTACCCTACGTAGCAAAGCCCACAAACCTCGATAATTTCTCCAAACTATTCAGCTCCAGCTTTGATTTCAAACAATCTTTCACCTCGTTGCCTCGTAATATCTCTGTTATTTATACAAAACTCATTCAGTCCTCAACAAAATCTGCCTCTATAATCCATGGCAAGCTCTGCCATGCCCACATTATAAAAACTGCCTTTAAAGCCAACTTATTTTTGGTAAATAATCTCATAAATATGTACTGTAAATACGGAGAAATGCGTTTCGCATACCAAGTGTTTGATAGGATGCCAAAACGAAATGTCGTATCGTACAATCTTTTGATTTCTGCGTATGCCCAGATGGGTTTTTATAACGAGGCTATAAATTTGTTTAATGAAGCGAGAATGGAGGGCCTGAAGCTTGACAAGTTTACTTATGCGGGTGCTATAAGTGTTTGTGGCCAAACCGAGGATCTTCAACTGGGCAAGTTGATTCATGGGATGGTTATTGTTGGTGGTTTGGTTGAACAAGTTTTTGTTATTAACTCACTTATTGATATGTATTGCAAATGTGGTGAAATAGATCAGGCTAGGCTTTTGTTTGAGAAATCCTTTGAGTTGGATGATGTTTCCTGGAATACTATAATATCAGGTTATGCTCAAATTGGTGCTATTGAGGAAGCATTGAGAGTGCTAGTGAAAATGCATCAAGATGGATTGAATTTGAATACTTACACACTGGGTTGTGCTTTAAAGGCGTGTTCTACAAACTTTGATGATTCTGTAAAATATGGAAGAATGCTTCATGGCTGTACAGCCAAACTTGGGTTTGGCATGGATGTTGTTGTAGCGACTGCATTGCTTGATATGTACGTGAAAACTGGGCATTTGGCTGAAGCAATGAAAATTTTTGACAATTTGCCCAACAAAAATGTCGTAATGTATAATGCTATGATAGCTGGGTTTGTGCACACAAATATCCTTACTGATAATAGTGTTAATCGAGCCTTTGAACTTTTCTCTGAGATGAAAAGGCAAGGGATCAGGGCATCAAAATTTACATTCTCAAGTATCCTCAAAGCCTGTAATATTGTTGGAGCTTTTGACTATGGAAAGCAAATTCATGCTCAAATCTACAAGAGCAACTTGCAGTCTGATGAATTTATTGCAAGTCAACTTGTTGAGTTGTACTCTTTATTAGGTTCAACTGAGGATGGATTGAAGTGCTTTAATTTAATTCCCAAGCTAGATATTGTCTCATGGACATCCATGATTTCAGGCCATGTTCGAAATGAGCAATTTGAAAGTGCATCTGCTCTGTTCCATGAACTACTGGCAGCCGGAGAGAAAGCAGATGAATTCCTATTATCTACTATGTTGGTAGCTTGTGCAGATATGGCTGCAACAAGATCTGGTCGGCAAGTCCAAGGGTATGGAATAAAAAGTGGCATTGGGAACTTCAATGTTGTTCAGAATTCTCAGATTTGCATGTATGCCAAGTCTGGAGACATTGTTTCTGCTAATATGATCTTTGAAGAGATAAAGAATCCTGATACTGCGTCCTGGTCTATCATGATTTGTAGCAGTGCACAACATGGGTGTGCGGCTGATGCTTTGAAGCTGTTTGAGTTAATGAATGATTTTGGTATTGTACCCAACCAGATTACATTCCTAGGAGTTCTTACTGCCTGTAGTCATGGAGGACTTATTGAAGAAGGATTACAGTAGGTTATCAAGTCCTTTCTTTTCAGTTTATTTCATTCCATGTTCCCCTTTTCAGCTGTATGGAGGGCGCTTCATTGGGGAGTGGGGAAAATCGTCTTTGGTTTGAATCATTTGACTTTATGGTTCAGAAATTTCTAGTGCGGATATTTTTAGTTGGGACTTCCATAAAGTAATGCTAATCATCTGGGAAGGGACTAAATGATGAAACAATTTATTTTAGATGGGGTGTATTAACTTGGCTTTTTTATTTAGAAATAATTACATGTATTGAATTTCACTACTTGACCTGCATTTGTTTATACGACTTTTTAACTCACCTTGGTTTGTTGCAGTTACTTCAGAAGCATGAACAAAGATCATGGCCTGGTAGCCAACGTAAAGCATTGTGCCTGTGTTGTTGATCTCCTGGCTCGTGCAGGAAGGCTAGCTGATGCTGAAGATTTCATTATATATTCAGGCTTTGAGGATAATCCAGTGATATGGCGAGCTTTGCTGAGTGGTTGCCGGATTTATAAGGACACTGTCAGAGGAAAACGTGTCGCAGAGAAAATACTTGAACTTGAACCAGCAGCAGCTGCGTCTTATGTGCTTCTTTCCAACATCTACTATGATGCTGGAATAGAATTACTGGCTGCAGAAGTTAGAGAATTGATGAAAGAGCGAGGAATCAAGAAGGAACCTGGTGTAAGTTGGTTTGAGGTTGGAAACAAAGTTAATTCTTTCGTGGTTGGTGATAAAGTTCATCCAATGAATCAAATGATATATTCAAGGTTGGAAAAATTAATGGAACAGAGCCAAGTAGATCAGAGAGGCAGAAGCTTTTTCTCAGCACCGGTGATGCAGAACCAACGAATTGCTGCACTTTGGAGAAAAGCTTGATGTCCAGAATCATTAGTTTGCCAACATTAGCTCCAGTGAGAGTGGTCAAGAACTTGAGAGCCTGCCACAATCGTCATACAACAATTAAGCTGTTCTCGGGAGTTGGGAAGAGAAAAGGAGATCACAGGTGAAACATGAAATAGGATCATTGGAGGCTAAGGATGCTGATATGAAGGGTCGGATATTTTACTCCGAGTCAAAGAGCCTTGAACACTGGCAAAAAGGAAAGGCTTCAAGGGCAAGTCTAAAACCCTTCCAATTGCAAAGACATGGCAACCAGGTTGAAGGTACTGAGCCAACTGAGCAGTTCCGTTTCTATTTTTTGTATTGCAATTTTTCGTTTCTTGAGTGGCTGACAAGTAAGAAAACTGTTTCTGGATATGCAATAGATGTTTCTCATTTTGCTAAGCCACTTAATGCTTATATCTTACATCAAGAAGATGGGTTTGATTTTTAAAATATATTCTTTTACGTTTTAGGTTGGGATCATTCATACTTCTTATACTGCCAATATGAACAAGGGAGTTGATGTCTTTACCCCAGCTCAAAGGGAAATACAGTGGCTTAGCTCACATGTATCAGCAATTCCTTCCTGATTTCATGCACAACCTTTTGAAATTTGGGAAGATAGCTGGAGCCAGAGGATGCAGGTTTTGTTTAGACATCAGGATAGGACTTGGTTGCAAATTGACATGGGAACTGGGTTTTCTTTGTGCTGATGTTATGATATATAAACCCTTCAGGAAACAACCGTAACAAAAGATTTAAAGAGTTATCTGGAGTATCCTTTGCTTTTATGAAGGGAATTTTGGTGATTCATCATGAAAGCAAGTGATGTGGTGTTGATCCTTGAGGCATAGGAAAAAGCAGTTCTTTTTACTATATTTTTTGTACACACTGTACAACACTTGAAAGCAGAGTATGTTGCCAATCTCTTGTTTGCTACAGTGTCTATCGATTAGCAACACAATCTCTTTTCTTTTGCTACAGTTTCTATCGATTAGCAGCACAATCTTTTTTCATCCAAGTCACAACACTCGCAAAATGCAATCTAACATAACCACCTATTCCTGCCGACAATTATCTGCATACCCTTTAATTAAGCTTCTGAATAAACCGAACTTCACCAAAACTTTACCACTTTGCGAACATCATAAAACCGTATTCAGATTGATATATCTTAGGGCATCTAACAACTCTTCTGAAGGCACTGACCCAGATAAACTAGGTGCCAACTCAGAGACATCAAGGTCAGAATATTGAGGATGGAAGAGTACGTATTTAACTTCCTCAGCCTCTCGCTCAATCTAGTGAGGTTTGATTGGACTGGCACTTGCCATGTACTTTCTGTAACCGGTGGAGCTTCCCCTGTGGTGGTGGTCATGGCTGCGGCTGTTGTGGGGTGCTCACGCACGGTTGCCCTGCTAGTTTCACCTAATATGCTCTCTGTGCCTCTTCCTTCTTCTTTCTCAACTCTCATCCTCTCGAACATCACCTGAGAAAATCAGTTTTGATTAATCCACTCTTTAGCCTAGCCGATGAGGATTCATTGACCTAGATGAATTTAATTTAATTTAGAGCAAAAAAATGATAGGAAGAGTGTATGTGCATACCTTACTAGCTCGAGGCTCGAAGTACATTGAATTGACAAGAACCATCAAAATGGATGCTAAGAGATTACATCCCTGAAACATCTCTGCCTTGCCTCTTACAAAAATCCGTGGCATATGTCCCAACAAAGCCAACACAACACTCGACGCCATCCCTCTGAAATAAATTGGATATATCCTGCTTTGAACCATCCCAAATTGTTGCCTTGGCAGAACCTCAGCCAAAACATAACTTGAAACAAACGAAACCCAAACACACATCCCATAAGCTATTGCAAATCCAAGCAAATTCAACACGCCCATAAGACAACCAAATGTTTCAGGGGGAACAAATGTATTAAAGACCTTGTATGTGCCAGTTTTAACCCTTTCTCCTGCATGTTCTTTTGCTTCTTTTGTGTTCTCCTTTATAATATCATGACAATTAGCGACTTGCTGGGACATGTTCCTCGCTATATTTCCCCTGATCATCTCCCCCAAATCCTTTGTTTCTTTGATAGTGCCTTTAGCTTTCACCACGGGCTTTTTCACTGTTTCCTTTACCTCCTGGGCCGTTTGAGACACTCCCTCTTTCACTTTACCATATGCCTCCTGTGCAGCCTGTTTTGCCCCATGAGCCTTCTCCGAAAACCCTTGTTTGGCTTCGCCGAATGCATCTTGCACAGCCTTTTTGGCCTCATGAGCTATCTCTTTATTCCGAGCAATGGCATCATGAGCCACCTCAGATACCTTATCTTTCGCCTCGGCTGTCTTCTCATGAGCTGCCTCTGATAACTTCTCCTTGACTTCACTTGCCTCCTCTTTACCATGAGTTCCCGCTTCTTTTACTTTATCCTTGGCTTTCCCAATAGTGCTTGCAATCTTATGCTTGCAATTCCCATAAGCATCACATAAAAGCTCTCCAGGACCATGACCGTGAGCTTCACCAGAAGATTTTGACCCTGAAATTCCTTGGTCAAGAACTGAAGAGGCTTCTTTGATCTTACCTTTAACATTGTTGTAAGCAGCAGAAGAAATCTTCTCTTCAACATCTGAAGCCGAACCAGAACCAGGCTTCTTAATGTAATATTCATTTTCTGGAGAAACGAAAATTTCGGTGTTGCGTTGACCATATTCATCATTCTCTACAACAACTCTATGGCCTTCTTCGACAATAACTTGTTCTTTTTGGTTATCTTTTCCTGGGTTTGGAGAGAAAACTCCTGCGGCTACAAGTGAAGCAACAACAAGAGATATAGCCACAAAATTCATCATTCTTTTGATGTATATTTTATGGCTCAATGGAATTAAAGTTGAAGAAGATCGAATAATGTGAGTAGTTTTAAGGATGTTTGAGGTGGCAGTGTAGCGTAGAAAACGGCCAAGTAGCATGTCAAGTGACAAGTGTTATAGCTTGTCACCACATGGTGTTAGACGTGGCTGCATTCAAGGCCATTGCAAGGGCTTTATTGATCTAAACTAGAACTTGGAGAAAGGATAAACATTTCCAGAATCATTTAGGAGAGTAAAAAATTAAGCATGCATGACCAATATTGCCTGCAAATTTTGGTCAAGGAAAGGTGAGGTCATTGAGTGTTCCAAATATTCTGGGTATTGTGACGTGGTATCTTTCAGGGATCAGGTCATGAATTAATTTTAGTTTTAAAATAATGTACGATATAAAATAAGAAATAAATATATACATAAATAGAGTCCAATTTAGAAATATTATTAATATAAAACTCTAAAACAATTGAAGTGAAAAACCTAACGAAATTAATGACAAATTTTTTTCAGAAGGGTCATTAGTCCCCACCCATGACTAATAAGTTTATCTATCTTGGGTACATATAATTTCGTTTAAACCGTAAAATTAGATCGATTAATTTAAAATTTAAAATTTTATTTGGTTTGGTTTTAAATAATTAAATTTAGGTTAATAAATTTTAAAAAATTGATTTTGTAGTTTGAAGTATGGATTTCATGGTTTTCAAACCAAATTAAATTATAAACTATATTTTTTATCAAATATATATAGACCAAATAATTCTTTCCCACCAAAGATTTGTTAAAACAACATATTCTCGTCTTTTAGTTTGAAAAAAAGCTATTCTCTACTCATATGATAAATTTGTTAAGAAAAATTTAACTATTTTCACAAAATGATTGAAAAGACAAAAAAAATCAAGCTAAATAGCACAAAATTTTGTTACATATTTTTAATTTATATCAATTTGAATTAAAAATTAAATCAAATTTACAATTACAAGTATATATGTGAAACCGGGTATGCATCCACGTATCACCACACAATGCATGAAAAAAATAATTTATTATAATATTTTATAATTAACAGTAAAAAAAATAATTTGAGAAAGAGGAAAATCAGATCATCACTTGAATTCATTGGAAGATTGTATGAATAAACAGCACCTTAATTGTATTCTAGATTTGTCCTCTGCACTAGGTTACTCTGTAACTAAATTGAATTGTAACCATCACACAATGCTAGACCGGTTAAATTTTCAGTAAATGCCATTTTCCACCCAATATTTGGCCTGAAAATTTTTCCAACCCCACATAAAATAAAAACATTTTTCGATAAAAAATAAAATTTTGTTCATGGAAAAAAAATCTGATACACTGTTAGCAAGTGAAATTACTATTTTAGTCTTACTGTTTTGTCTTTCAAAATTTTCATACAACTCAAATTAACAAAAATTAAAAATAAACATTTTAAATATATAAATTATGCGAGAACCCAATTATTTTCCTTTCCATTCATCCTCACTCCCTTCTTCCTTACCTTTTGGTTTCAAATTGGAAATGATGACAAGTAATAGTAACAATTATACTAGTAGAAATATAGATAGAAATATCAATAATGTATAATCGTATTTTTTAGGAGTGAACTATAATTTATAAAAATTGTTATGGTTTTTTCCAGAGGATTTTGGAATTTTGAAAACTTTTGAGAGTGTTTTTGAATTTTTTAAAATTTTATGCTATTCGATAATTTTAAAAATGATAATTATACTCATAAAGAGTTGAATAAAACAAAATAAATTAAAAACATAAATACTATTCTACTAGGATTATAATACTGTTTCAAAATATAGTATTATTCTTACTAAAGATATAGATAATACGACAAGACTATTATAATGTTGAACGATCCTATTGAAATTATTGAACCCTTAGTGTTTTGATGATAACTAACATACGTTAAAATGCTTAAATGATTAATTTACACTAAGCATGAATTTGCTTCATGACAAAAAATATGTAAGTTATTTGCTTCACAGGAATTCTCAGACATACGATCATGTGTCTTAGACGCACGACCATACTTAGTTATTTGGGCAATCATGTGTGTTAAGACATGACATCGTGTGGGTTTTTCATGTTAAGGTCTATGATCTAGAGCATTTATGGATTTGGTATTGCATGCCCATGCATATGAAGATTAAGGTCATATATGACCATGTGCTTTGCACACGACCGTGCTATACACAAAGATTGGTCATCACGAGCAATTTAGTCATGCCATCATGTTGTGTGTATTCAAAGCTTGCAAAAGTCAACTTTTAGAGGATGTATGACTATGCTTACAAAGGGATATATGAAGTTATGAAAAGACATGACCATATGTATGAAACACATGATTAGTATAACTTGGGAAGGTTGTTAAATTCAACTATTGCGAGTCACTTCGAGGTAATAAATGAAGAAAACATAATGGTGCAGCTAAGGCACATGATCGTGCTCTTAGGTAAATTTATTACGAAGTTATTTTTCTCAACCACCAACAGATTTATTTTATCTCAAACAGCTTCTTCCTATTTCAAGCCATTAAAAACATATGAAAAGGAGATCATTTGAAGATTAGAGAGTTACAGAACATATTGTATCTAGGCATTCATCTCTTTCTCTAAGCTCATTCTTGTTATTCATTGAGAAAAGTTTCTTATACTAATTTTGTATATTAGCCTTGTAGAGAGAGCAAACACTTACAAATTTTGAATTTCTTTGTATTGGGTAAAATCCTGGATTAACTATTGTAATAGTGTAGCAACCCTCACTATAGGCCACTATAGACTGCTATTAATAATAATAATAATACTATAACATTGCCTATAGTGGGAATTTCCCCAGTAAAACCTACTACTGAATAAAACTTTTGCATGCAGACACATCTACATGATCAAACTATACAAAAGCATGTGAGCTGTGAACATGTTATCTACTGTCAAGCCGTATCCTTAAAATCTGATAGCCACCTTGCCCCTGCCTAGCCCTCTATAATCATTGCCCTATAAGAAGGAAGCAAGAAAGGAGGGGGTGCGTGATAAAATCACTCTGTAAGCATTTCCTATCTCTAACACAAGCAGGTTTCAAACTCTATTTGATCTCGTGACTTGTTACACTATTTCTGCTTTATTATTTTCTTTTTTCTTTATTTTTTAGATGCATTTGTTTTCTATAGTGTTTTTTGGCTTTACTATTCTATTTCTCATGAAATGCTATATATGACATAAAATGCGTATGTTAATGTCATCTGCATGTTGAATAGTCATAAAACTTACCTTTGTCATGGTTTTCTGAAAACTCTTTTTGAAGTGAAAATTGTGATCTGAAGATCCTGAATATATATGGTATATGCTAAAAATTGAATCAAAAAATACTGTAACTGAAAATAACTATTGTGTTGACTAGACTGATGAACACAAGGATTCGACACCCTAGCCGTGTGAGTTCAATCTTACTGAAATCTACTGATGCACAACCAGTACTCTTTTTAATGAGATTAGTCAATGCCCATGTCCTTTCTAACAAACACTAGTTTCCCTCTTTAATCGGTATGCAAAATCATAGGCGTCCCTCCGTATTCACCCCAACTTGATGTCTGAAATATCGTATATCTATATTTTAAAAATATACTATGACATCTTTGGATCCATTTTTGAAAACGCTGATATGGTATGACATCTTTAAAATGTGTTTTATGTTGCTGATCATGCATGATATGTTGTTTTATCTTATTATAATTAAGTTTTGTAAGCATAGAAATGGCTTAAAGTGGCTTAAGTCTGCTTTTAAGAATGTTATATGTTTTTTTAAAGGTGCACAAGCGTGTGTCTCTAAGCACACAGGTATGTGGGAAGACATATGGGACTGTACGACCATTATGCCCTCAGTTGTGCTAACTTATTAGATAAATTTATGAAACTTTGGCTGGCTACACAGACATGTGGTGTGAACACATGGGCGTGCATCAAAGCACCAAGTCGTGTCTCATACTTGCATGAACATATAGCTATTATCCAACACTCCCGTGTTTTGCTTACACAGGGCGTGTGAAATTAGAATTGAGCACATGGGCATGTGCTCAATCACATAGGCATGTGTCTAGGTTTTTAAGGTGCACACAAGTGTCATGCAAGGCCGTGCTCATGTAGAATGAGGCTATATGACATATACCTATAGGTACACAGTCATGTGCTTAACTCGATTCCTACAATAAAGCGTCTAAAAACCCAAAAATCCTAATTAAACACTTTCAAAATCATAATCAACCCATTTCATACTTCTAAGGCTTCAATAAACATCAACATACTTATCACAAACTTATCTCAATCCTAATAAAGTTAAGTTTTCTCCTGTATTAGATTTCCTTAATTCTTTCTCTCCCTTTCTCCTTAGCTTACTCTAACCAAATTATCAAAAAGAGAAGCCAGTTTCTAGTAGCCAATTCAATCAAGATTCAACTAGATTTAGAGAGATAAGATTTTAAAAGTTATAGGTAGGTACTTCCTTACCTCTTTCCATGTTCTCTATTTATTTAATATGTATTTCCATGTTTTGGGTGATTAGATAAGATAAGAGACATGTTTTGAGTTTTAGTAGTAGCATGGTATGCTAAGATGTCAGAAATTGAGAGATTTGGAGGCAGAAACATGCTTAGAGTATATGTATGTGTACAAGTTATATGTTGTGCTTTGTGATTTTAGAAGCATGTTAGACTTTATTTGGCTGTGATTGATGGGGAAAATATGCTTATAGAGGAGAATAATGCATGTGTATGTAAGACCCGCCGCCACGCGTACCCCTACTACTGAATACTGAGGTGCTTTTATTAATAATCTGAAAATACGGGTACACACGATGGGAATCCTACGAAAATAAAATGTTGCTGTTGTACAACTGAATTACATATGCGGAAGCGTAAACTGAAAATATAATAAACTGTATAATGGGCCCAATTGGCCTTTATCATATATATATATACATGCTGTTCTGTACACTGCTTTACATCTGAATAACTAAAAATATTTATAATATGACCCATCAGGTCCAAAACTGAAACTGTACATACCGAAAACTGTGGTGTGGGCCCTCTCCCGCTAGCCTCGATCCACCCGCTCCTCGCCAACAACACCAAAACCTGAAAAGGAAGGAGGAAGGAAGAAGGAAGAAGGACGAGGATGAGTGATAAAGATCACCCAGTAAGCATTCTTTACTTCCCTCGAAACCCAAGCAAGCAACATACAATCACAACATACCTGGCCTTGGCCCTATTCATACATTTATGCACTTGCTAGAATCTGAAACCGATTATTCTGATTATCTAACTCTCATTCTTTTACTGATGTCATTATTATTCATGTCATGATGTATATGTCATGCCATGCTAATTGGAAACTGAAAATGACTGATGATACATGCATCTGAATATCTGAATATTTGTATGTACCTGAAAGTACCTGTTGTGCTGATCAGTCTGATGAACATAGGGATTCGACATCCTGGCCATGTGGGTTGAACAGTCTAGCTACTGGCTAGAAAACTGAATCTGAATACTGGATGATCTAACTGGTGTCAGAAGGCTGAATCCCACAGATGCCCCCTCGTGTTCACCTATACTCTAACCCGTACATCAGGTTCTGAATACTGAAATCTACTGAATTCAAATCTCTTGATCCTCTCTCAAGCTACATGTCATGCTATGGTATGCATATGCAGCTTTATTAACTAAATTCCTGATTATCTGATGCTTATGTGGCCTTTAAACTGATTTCTCATGCTTAATTACTTAATTTCTGAAAAACTGCTGCTGCACAGGCGTGTGGGCAAGGCACACGGGCGTGCATGACTCACGCACAGGCGTGCATGGCTGTAACATCCTAGATTCTGAAAGCCTTTTCGGTTAGAGAGTTTCGGGGTTAGAAATGAGATTCAGTGAGAGATTAAGAGTCTAGCAAAGTTCAGGGGTGAGTTAGTAAGTTTTCGGAGTCGTGTGGCTTTCGTAGGAATCCTTTCGGAAGGATTCGAGCAGGTAAGTGAGCGGGAAATGAATTAAGTTCATTTTTCCTTGTGCACGCCCGTGCATCATTTGTGCACGCCCGTGCATCATTGGTGCACGATCGTGTGTGGCTTAGTATATAAGTGAGAGTCGTGAGTTATATTGTTCTTTTTCTCACCCGCTTTCATTTTCAGCCAAATTCTCTCTTCCATTTCAGTTCCTCCCATCCCTAGAGAGGAAATTCAGCAGCAAATAGCTCCCAATCCGGCGAGAGAGCAAAGAGATTAGTTGCTTAAGATAGTTTTCAGAAGCATGGCAAGAGGTAAGTGTTCTTTCACTTCTTCTCGCAGTTTTCCCAGCTTGCCTTGATGAATTTGATTGCTTATCATGTTGATGAGTTGATGAATGTTTGTTTGATGATATTTGTGATGAAAATTGATGAGATTGCCGCCCTTAAATCTTGCATGCAAGCTTGATCATGTTAGTGAGAGAAATCAAGAATGCTTTCATGGTGGAATGTTGGATGATTGATGCATGTGAGATATGATGCTTGAATGGTGTTGTATGAAGTGTTGGGAATGCATATTTGAAGTGTTATTGCAATTGATTGTGAAATGACATGAGTTTTGTGCATTTTCTAGGCGGTGCTTTGTTGAAGAACCAGACGCACGACCGTGCGCCTGCATGGCACGACCGTGAGTCTTTGTTTTTCCAGATGCACGCCCTGTGCACGGCCAGAAAATGCCCATGCACGCCCGTGTGTTCGCATACGCACGCCCGTGCATGCCTTTCAGTGAATACTTTCCAGAAATTCCAGTAGCTTGCACGGTCAGGCGCACGACCAGCGCACGACCCCGTGCGTCTGGGCTCACGCCCGTGCACTCTTACTTGCACGCCCGTGCATCAGTAGATTTTCGAAAAAAGGATTATTAAATGGGAAATAAAGCATGAACATCCAGTTTAATAATATAAATGCTTCAGATAAGCATCAGATGAGCATGAATTCAGTTAATAAGCTGTATATGATAACATAGCATGACATGTAGCTTTAGAGAGGATCAGGGGATCCGAATTCAGCAGTATTCAGTATTCAGAGCCCGATGTACGGGTGAGAGCATTAGGTGGAACACGAGGGGGCATCTGTGGGATTCAACCTTCTGACACCAGTCAGGACGCTCAGCAGTATTTCAGATTCAGTTTCTGACACCAGTCAGAATATTCAGCAATATTCAGATATTACCATTTGACACCAGTTAGATTGGGTAGCAGTATTCAGATTCAACTTTCTAGCCAGTAGCTAGACTATTCAGCCCACATGGCCAGGATGCCGAATCCTTATATCCACCAATTTGATCAGCACAGCAGGTACCTTCGGGTACATTCAGATAGAGGTATTCAGATGCATGCATCCATGAGATATTTCAGTAGCATGACATGACATACACATCATGACATGAATAATATTAATATCAGTGAATGAATAATATTCAGAAATCAGTTTCAGATACCAGCAAGCGCATAGATGTATGATTAGGGTCGAAGCCCAGGTATGTTTGATTATTGTGATTGTTGTGCTTGCTTGGGTTTTGAGGGAAGTAAGGAGCGCTTACTGGGTGATCTTTATCACTCATCCCCCTCCTTCTTCCATCCTTTTCAGGTGGTTCGTACTGTTTTCGAGGAGCGGTTGGATTGAGGCTGACGGAGAGGGCACGCACGCACACCGCGATCTCAGTTGTATGTATATCAGTTTTGGACCTGTGTGGTCATATTGTACATATTTTATGTATCCGGATGTACAGAAACAGTATGTATGTATATGAAAAGGCCATTGGGCCCATTGTACAGAACAAATATGTATATTTTACAGTTGATGTATGTATTTCAGCTTCCGCATGTGCAGAAATGTATAGTTTTAGTTTCAGATTTTATTTTCGTAGGATTCTTGTCGTGGGTATCCGAGTTTCAGTTTATTAATAAAAGCTCCCCGTAGTATTATTCAGCAGCAGAGGGGTACTCGTGGTGGCAGGTCCTACATTGGTGGTATCAGAGTGAAGTTGTAAGTGCGTGGTGCCTTTTTCTCTCCTTCGCAACCGTCGTCCAGACCCTCCTCACAGCACAGTTAGGTATTTATTTTTCAGTTTTGATTGTGATATGTGATTCTAACCCCAGTTTGTTATGATGCTATAGATAGAGAGGAGTATGTCCCTAGATGTCTATATGAGATAGACAGTAGTTCACCCGCCCATCCTATGAGTGTTAGTGATAGGCGGCGATCTCAGAGTACTGTAGACACCCCATTTTGGACCCTAACAAGGTCACCCCCAATGATGAAAAACCTGGATGTTGACTTAGAATTTTTGAGATGTTGAGCCGAGGATGGATGAGAAAAAATGTTTATTTTATGTTTTTTTTTTTAAAAAAAGGTGTGTTTATTTTATTACAAAAGAAAGGAAAAAAAAAAAAAAAGAAGAGAAAAACCTAAGCCCATGCAACCAGCCCAAGTCAAAAAGGAAAAAAAAAAAAAGAGAAAAAAAAAGAAGCAAGAGGAAGCCCAATGCGCAAGGGGCCCAAGACTTGGCCTGCAGCGCGCGCGTATCAGAAACGCGCGGGCTGAGCTGGACGGCTGCGGTGGAGGGCGCTCAGCGCGCGTGTATTACACGCGCGCTCTGCATGCCCTCTGCCTTGGCGTGCACGTCTCTCTCTCTCTCTTTCTCTCCTGTCCAGGCCAGCGCGCCGCACGCTGGCTGTGCGTGCGCGTGGCCTGCTTTTGCCTTCTTGCACGCCTCCCCTTGGGCGGGCTGTCAGCCTTTTCACATTTTTCCAAGGTATAAAAGCAAGCATTTATTGGGAAAATGGAGGGGGGGGGGCTGGAAGATTTTTGGGGGAGAGAAAATTCAGAGGAAGATTTTTGGGGAGAAAAAAATTCCAGAGCGAAGGGGACGTCCGGGGGGGTGCTGAAAAAAAAAATGAGAAAAAGAAGGGCTGGAGGTCCGGGAGGAATTGAGAGAAAAAATTGAAAAGGGGAGCTGGGAGAAAATTTTCAGTGGGAAGTTTTAGAAAAAAATTGGGGACGTCCGGGAGGGAAAATTTTAGAGAAATAAAATTTTCAGATCGGAAAAAAAAAAACTTTGGAAAACCAGTTTCTGTAATTTCGATTCATCCTCGGTTCGGTGTTCGATTTAATATCGAATCAACTATTTTCAGGTATGCCCTTGAGGGGGATTTGTTTGTAAATAATTTATTTATTAATTATTTCATGAATATAAAATACAATGTTATATGTAAATATCATTCGCATAATCCGTAGGAATAATTTATGTATTTTTATTTTAGATATGTTAATATTCTGTATTAATCTTTTTTTGTTGTGTTTTACATGCATACGTAAATATTTTACATGTATATTTTATTTCTTTTATTTTGTATGCTTTATACTTTTTTTGTGTACCGTAATTTTGTTCATATTTCGTATTCGATTTGTTTTGTATATTGATATTTTTTTTTTTTTATATACATTTTGTATTTTATTGTATCAGTATATTTTTATTGCATATGCTGTTTAGTATTATGTTGTATTGTATGTACATGTATAAGTATATTATGGATCCTGCATGTATTCTGTGCACATTCGCATGTATTGGATATATAATTGTTGCGTATGTGTTGGACGGATGAGACCGGCCGCCCTGGTGGCATCAGGTGGCCATGTTATTCCCCCCTCCCAGGTTCAAATCACGCTGCTGGGCAAAGCTGCTTTTTCTTTATGCTGTGTGTGTCTGTGTATATTGTACATATAAAATTTTGCATCCATTTGGAATGAAATTGGCTGTTGCCTTGGTGGCGAAGGGCAGAAGGTTTAGTCAGTGGGGCGCTGGGTTCGAATCGCGGCGGGGGGGAATTTGGTTATTTTTTCCTACTGTGCATGTGTGTATATTGGGTTTCTTGGTTGGGTTGCATGCTGTTATTTCTCTTGGGCGGGCCGGCTGGGCTGCTTATTTCCTGGATGGGCTGCTGTGTATGTGTGTATATGTATTATTGGGTTCTGGTTGGGCTGTTGGATGGGCTGCTGTGTGTGTATATATATTATTGGGTTCTGGTTGGGCTGCATGCTGTTATTTCTCTTGGGCGGGTCGGCTGGGCTGCATGTTGTTTATTTCTTGGATGGGCTGCTGTGCATGTGTGTATATATTATTGGGTCTCTTGCTTGGGCTGCATTGCTGCTTATTCTCTGGGGCGGGCCGGCTGGGCTGTCCTTTGCTTATTTCTTTTGGTGGGCTACATTTTATTTATTCCTTGGGTGGCTGGTCTTACTTGGATCAAAGTTTTGATTATTATTATTATTTTTTATTTCGTAATTATAATTTGCTCCTAACAAAATTTTATTTTACAGGGATTATTTATTTATTTTATTAGATTAATTAATTTGTTTTTTTGTAGGATTTATTTATTTATTGGATTAACTAATAAATTTGTTTTGCAAGATTTATTTATTCATTTTAGGCTTGTTTAAGGTTAGAGAAAATGTATAGGGGTGTATGGGACATGGTTGTATTTTTTTAATTATTTTCTTTTTCGTATTTTATTACATTCATGGATAAATGTAATTTATTATATGTGTATGATTATTATGTATCGTGTGATAATTTGGAACTTAATTAAACTCGGTAACACGCTTAACGAACGAACCACAAAAATGGAGGCCGACTTTTACGCCGGGCGGCATGGGTGCCTAACACCTTCCCATCGCCGTACCTGACTCTCCGAACCCGACCCATTGGGTAGGTGAGGGGTAGTTGGGTCCTTTGCAAGGGATCCATAAATCGCCCATCCTCACCGATGTATACTTTCCCAGGGTTACTCCCGGGTGGCGACTCCATAGACTCCGTAACGGGCCACAAACCCGTTATGCGCTCCTCTTGGCCACGTCTAGGGTGGTTAAACAAGAGTGGCAAGTCTGTCTTGGCTCGGCGCGGCAAAAATCGGCGCCACAAGTACCTCCCATGTGTCGATGAGACCAGAGCAGTTGAGAGAGATGATTGGGGATGTTGTCAGAGAGAGTCTCCAGCAAGCTGGAGTGGGTAATGTTCAGGAACCAGATAGAGTTACTCCTCCTCAGTATGAGAGTCATCAGATTCCGAGGAGAAGACATTCCCAGTCACAGCATCAGTCGCAGCCACGGTATCAGCGACAGTATCAGTATCAGTCTCAGTCTCAGTCAGTTAGAGAGAGGCATCAGTATCCAGCGGGTTATGCAGATTCCAGTCAGACTATGACTATAGAGACAGCTAGCACTAGTTCTTCAGGGAGACTTCATCTGATTTACCACCTACCAGGGCTGTATCAGCCAGTAAGATTCAGTGGGTCCAGAGATCCAGTAGTGGCAGAAGAGTGGGTGGAGTCAGTGGAGAGTGTCATGGGACTCTTCACTCTTTCAGAGAGAGAGAAGGTTAGATATGCAGTGTTTCATCTCAGGGGTGATGCCAAGGTTTGGTGGAGTCTAGCCAAGGCTTCCATCAACGAGGAGCAGATGACATGGGCCAGATTTAGACAGTTGTTTGATGCTGAGTACAGGAGTACAGAGGTATTGTATGCTAAGGCCCAAGAGTTTATTGATTTGGCTCAGGGGTCTAGTTCAGTCAAGGAGTATGCTACCAGGTTTAATGCACTAGCGAGATTTGTCCCAAGTTTGGTGGGGACAGAGATGGGTCGAGTTCAGAAATTCATCCATGGGTTGCACCCTACAATCTATAAGGATGTCATAACAGGAGCAAATCCTCCCCAGAGATTCAGTGATGCCTTGGGGAGAGCACTCAGATCAGAGGCCGGTTTACAGAAGATGGGTGCTATGAGCAGAGCATTCGAGAGAGATCAGAGGACAGAGGATAGAGATAAGGGCAAGAGGCCGATATCAGCCAAGAGATCTGCCAGAGGTTTTCAAAGTCAGAGGCAGAGAGTTACACCCCAGCCGCCACAGTGTACCAAGTGTGGCAGGCGCCATTCGGGAGAGTGTCTAGTCGGCTAGATTGTTTGTTATTGGTGCCATCAGCCAGGGCACATGATGGCAGCGTGTCCAGCCAGACTTGGAGCTGGTAGTGGGCTGAGCCGAGGTGGAGTTGGTCAGTTCAGAGGTCGAGGCGGTCCACCCAGAGGCGGAGCCAGAGCAGAGAGAGGTGGAGCAGATGTTCCCAGAGTTGGTGATAGAGCACCTGAGGGAGGTGTCGGTCCTTCCGGAGTTAGCGGAGGCAGAGCCAGAGTTTATGCTATTCGCTAGGAGCAGGCAGAGGCCATTCCCCACGCGGTGACTGGTCAGTTACTTTATTTTGATACTCTATTATTTGTACTTGTTGATTGTGGAGCCACA
>JAJEJH010001021.1:0-11820 GCA_026122585.1 Anacardium occidentale
CGTCTCCCTTGACAAACGTGGCCGGAAACGGTCGTTGGGACCAATATCGGTTCTCTTTGACCGTTTCCGGTGGCCAGATCTGGCCGCCTCCTCCAAAACAGGAGGCGACAGATCTGGCAGCCTCCACAGATCGGGGAGGCCAGATCTGGCCTCCTCTGGAACCAGGTGGCCGTCTCCGGCCACCTGGTGCGACTATCAACCGCCATCGTCGCCTGCATCGGCAGCTGGCTAGTTTATTTTTAATTTTTTTTAAAATATTTTTAAAATTTTTTATTATTTTATAAAATTTTAATCATAAAATGATAAAATTGCCCCTGGAATGTTACTGTTTACTATTTTATTTAATATTAAATTATTTTCATGGGCGGGAGACCGGGTTTTTGAAAACTTGCAGGTGGAACTTTGTCCCCGCCTCAAACTATGGGTGGGAAATAGTTCTTTGGCCATATTATAAAGGCTGATGTATGGGGATGTAGAATGAGACACGTGCGATTGTACTCAAAGCATTCTCTATTAAATATAATTAATAAACCTGTTATCCAATGAGAGATATGCAAGTCTACTTAAGCAGATAGTCACATGCATCTCAACTCTGTCATCATCCTATGCACATAAAACGTTATTGTTGAAAACAATGGAATCTGTCTTCTGACCTAATTGTTGTTTTCAATTCCTTATAATTGTACAGAAAATCTTAAACCCTATCTTAATGTAATACATATAGAGAGAGAGAGGGATTGAGTGAATAGGCCGATCCATATTATAAGAGGTCGAAACCGTAGCTCTCCACAAGTAACCTCTGAAAATTCAAGATTTAAGTCATCATGTTGCCACATTTATAATTAAAATTAGATTCCTTCTAAATTATTTGAACTCAAATTCTATCTCAAATCAAATGAATTAGATTTAAGCGAATGATTGAACTTTTTAAATTGTTTTCAAGCCAAATTTGAGTCTCAACTTATAAATGGTAAACTAATTCTTTTATTATATTCAAATCAATTAATTTATAATCTTTTGAACAAAGAGGATGCAAGATATTATTCGTTAATTAAGTGTTGAATCCTGGGGTTGCATATTCACCACCACTCAACAGTGCTTCAATCTTTCAAATCTTCATATTCAACAAAGGTGGATTGTTGTTATCAAAAAATGATTATATACCATATCATTTTAAGCGTCACAGAATCATTTAGATTAGTCAAATCATTATCTCAAAGTGTTGCATGGCAATCAAAGAGTTCTATCAAAAATTGTAATCCTACCTACTTATGTACATGCAACCAAGAATATATATGGTTCACATTATTAATAGCTTTGTTACACGAAACCCAACAATATAAAAATATCATGGACAGAAGATAGAGAAATCATTAGATAGCTCTTTTGAATATGAAATGCATAATCTTAACAACTATAGCTACTGCCTTTCATATTTCTTAAACTTCGTAAACTTGGTGAACAGTGTATATGTATATTTGCAATGGAATAGTTGTTTCGTTTGATAGAATGTTTATTTTAGAACTTTAAATCATAACCGTCTAAACTAAGAATTAGAGTTTCTAGTGAAACGTCCATTCACTACACTAGAACGTTTGTTCTACCGCTAGAGTACCCATTCTTCTACCTATAACATCTGACCTCAGGCCAATCCAAACTTTCATATAAGTTATGCTGTCATTATAAGTATGAATATAAACTATTCCCAAAGGATTTTTGCAAGGGGGGATTAATTTCTTTTAAATAGGAGCTGACACAATTCCAGGTTTGATGAAATTTTCAGATATAAACCAGTTAACTTAATTGAGTGCTGCATTTTTTCAAGTTTTCAGTGGTATGTTCATGGATGCTTGCAGTTCTTCCACTGCTTACAGTTCTTTATAATGAATAATCTTTGGCAGAAGAAAAAAATGATTCAAGATGGTGCTTAGATTTGTGCTTTATCTATTGGCTGGAATGCTTCCATATTCATTTGGAACTTCCATGTTTATGCTTTGAGTTCTGGTGAAACTAATGTCATTATCAATGCTGCTTGTTGCTGATGCTGTTTTAAGGTTTGTCAGTTTCTGGATTGTATTACATTGCTTGTTGCTTTGCTGGTCATTGATTCTATTGTCAGATTGTAAGATAGGAAGCCCTAGCCTAAGTTTAAGAATTTTAGGTTTGGAGGTGGGATTGATTTTCTTTTTCTAGACAGTCTGCTGCACTGATTGATAAATTTTACTCTTTAAATCACATCTATCAGGAGCTTGCTGGTGTCTTTTCTCTCCATTTAGCCTATAATGGTTTTAAGTTGTTAGGAAAACCTAATTAAAACAAATAGCAAAGAGCACAAATACTACAAACTAGAACAAGATGCCCTCAAGGAGTAGTTTGGCTGGTGAGCTGACTGACGCCATGCACAAAATGCGTAGGTTCCAGCCTTTATGACGTTAAACCAAGATTAGACTTGATATTATCCAGTAGAGCTTAATTGGAGCATTGGACTTATCAGGATTTTTATCAGTCCAGTGTAATTGGTGATCTAAAGATTGACTAGTTGTCTCTCAATTGTATTGAAAAATTGAAGACTAATTAGGCCAAATAAATTGTACAGGCAAAAGGTTCATAAAAGGTTATAAGGGTTTCACCTTGGGTTAGGTTCATTACCAAAAAAAAAAAAAAAAAACTAGAACAAGATTTTTGTGGAAAATCCAATATGGAAAAAAAAAATTTTAAGAAAACGAAGAAAATTATAAGGTGAAGAGAGTACATCTCTTTTTCTTTGTGATACTTTTTATTGATATTTTTGCATACACTTTAATACAATTTTTATATACAAACTCTAGTTAATAGGCATTTAACATATGTTCACAATCGGTAGCACCTTTCCAATATCCATAGGTAATACCTCTGTTGGCACAAATCATTATTATTCTATTCATTATATGTTACATCTGGTCAAGTGTAATGAAAAGTTTATTTGATAAGTTATGTGGTGTATATCACAAGGGTGAAGCCCTTGCACTCCATATAACAATTTTTCCGTTATCACTATAGATCTCTTTAAAAATTCATATATTGAATATCTACTTTTTGTTCTATATAGAATTTGAATATCATTATACAACATAAGTTTTATATGTTATACTTTTCTTTTTGTTTAATTATTTAGCGTAGATAACACAATGTTATCGAACCTCTATATTACTTGTTTTGTCATGTTTAACCAACCTTGAAATACATCTTGATTTGTTGAAGTTTAATTAGAAATTTAGGAAGGGAGATGAAGGATTTAATCTCCAAGCTAGCAGTTACCCTAGGAAATTTGGCATTTTTGGCAATGTAATCAAAGTTGTTGCTAAAAATCATTTACGGGTGATTATTTCATCTATGAATATGTATAGTAACGATAATGTCTATTGGACCTTTTTAATGTTTTGATAAAAACAAACACATGTTAAAATATACTACTTTATCCATGGTATAAGTTAGTTATTACCAAAATTGAATAAAATTTTATTTTTATAACTTTTTCCAGACACATGATTGTGGTTAGTTCATTTTACAATCATGTGTGCTAGGTCACAGAATTGTATGGTTTACTCATACTAGGTTGTATAATCTGAACCATTTTAAAGTTTACCACACATGTCCGTACTTTTATGTCACATGATCGTGCATGACTATATTTAGAACGCATGAGCAAAAAGCACCACACTACTCATCTATGAGTGGTCAAAGAAAAATCAACAAGAGCCTTTCACGCATGACCATGCGCATCAAGAACACACAATTTTTTGTCAAGACCAAATTAAAAACACATTATCGAAATAATCATGCTCACATTAGCGTGCGAGTCAACAATTGAAAAAGTTAACTTTTTCACACGATCATGTGTCAAAGACACATACACATGCATAGGCAAATTTCAAGGGGTTTACAATCTTGTTTGACCAACTATGCCTTCATTCATGCTACATTCTAATCTTTCAAAGCAACATTCCTATTTTGAAGGCATACAACCATGGGTCTATGACACACAACTACATGTGTATTGGTAGGTGAGTTATTTCCATCATTGGAAGTCTACTTGAAGTAATAAATTAACGACACATAATTATGTACTCAAAGACACAAGACCATGATCCAAGCCATTTTAGGGCCAGACTTAAAATGTTTTAGCTGCCAATGGATATAATTGATTAGTAATCATTCCTTTCCATTTCAAGTGATCAAAATCATATATAAGGGAGTCCATTTGAAGTGAGAAGGATTAGAAATTACAAATTGCAAAATGACAACTCCTATTGTGTATCAACCTTTATAAAGGCACCTTCATTTGTAAATCATTTTTTCAAACATTTCTTGGGCACAATCTCATATCACTATTATAAATAGTGCAATCCTGATTCAACTGGTGTTCTTTCAAAAGAATTCAAGTGGAAACTTTAAGTTAGTTGCTTGAAAAAGTGAAAGTAAAAGGTTTAGGATGAAAACTTCGAACCACTCTAAAATCCTAAACACTTTCTTCTCCCTTTCTTTTTTTTTGTGTTGAATTAGAAATTGCATTGTGTTTGTTTTTAATTTTGACTTATATTTGCACTAAACTGATTTGGGGTTATAATTATTGATAATCCTATTTATTCCTTTTAAGATTTTCTAGACTTCGGGTTTAAGTGTTATTATAAACGGTTTTGACAAGATATTTCATTGCCAATTGAAGCACACGATTTCAGGTTGAGTGCAAATCAAGCTACAATAATAATGATTAAAATCTCACGAGACTCTAATGTTTACTACTATGTAATATTAATAAAATAATAAAAATAAAGAGATAAGACCTAAGATTTTTCACATAATTTTATCTGATGATTGAGCATTTGTGTCCATGGTATAGCCTTTTAATCATTTCGTATGTAGGATAAATTCATAAGATAGCATAGGTATGCATATACCTATGTGAGTATGACTAAGTGTGTATATATCTCTACCTCTCCTCTTCTCTGTAAGGTATTCTTTATTTATAAGATTCATTAAGATAATTAGAGAAATATTAATTCAAATATGATTCTAAAATTTTTTTTTTTATTCTAATTGAACTAAAAGGGAATGTTATAATATTTTGGGAATATCCCAATTTGAAAAGAGAATATAGTTTTCTTTATTGTCACTGACTATAGTAGTAAAAATCCTTATGAAGGATTCTAGGGAGATTCCCTTCTAAACAGAGGTCTTCTTGCTGCTTCGAACTGAAGCACCTATTCCTATTCTTTGGTTTCTGGTCCTGTACTTGCATTCTTTGACTTCTAGTCTTGTGCTTGATCATTGGTCAAAGTGATTTAAATATCGCATGGAAAAAAAACGGTTTTTGAAGAATTTTTTTTTTTTTCAAACTAGATAGTATAAAAGCTGCATAGCTACAGACTTCAATGGCCAGTCTGAAATGCCTACAGCTTTAAAACAACTGATAAAGGCATGAAGGCATGCCATTTGGAAAGTAACAGAAGCTGCATTCCTTTAAGTTCATCAATTACAAAACTGTTACAACTCACAACACATATTGCTACACAAAAAATTCCACTCAAGCTTTATTCCCTTTTGTGCATCTCCAGTTTGTTGGTTCATCAATCACACATCTTTACTTTTAAGCAATGAAACTATGTACAGCAAGTGCCTGGAGATGCATATATTGATTCAGGGTAGAATAAGGAAAAAAAAAAAAAAAAAAAGAGACCTTTCAGCAATTGATTCCACACAATGAGGTGTTAGGCCCCTTGGTTTTCATCACAAATGGATCAATTCTGACCCAAAGCAAGGAAAAGATTGAAGCCAGAAGGATTGACCATATGACAACGATAGTTGGCGTCCTGTTCTGCCTCCCCATTAGACCTTTGAGGAAAGGATAGAGATGGACTATCACCCAGAAGGCGAAGAAGAGCTTTCCGAACAGGGGTCCCCATGCTTGGGTTCCATTGTTTATGGCATCTGAGATACCTGCAACAACTCCAACAAGGTTGATGATCAAGACAGTGGTGGGAGGGATCAGGAGAGTTGTCCACTTGAAAGTATAGAGTTCACCAAACTCCTCGTCATCCGACGCCTTGGATGTGACAGTGAAGTTAGTGTCAATTCCAGCCAAGATTTTCAGAAGACCTTGCACAACAGCAAAGAGGTGAGCAGAAATGCCACCAATGACCCAGAATTGTTCATTTCTCCACCACTCCTCAATGCTAACTCCACTCCATCTTAGCTCGAGAATGCCCGTCGTGAAGATTGAGACAAAGAGAGAAATGAAGAAAAGACTAGCAAAAGTAGTAATCTGGATCAGGCAACAACAGGTTTATTAGCACACCAAAAGGATGCAGTGTGTACGCACTAGCTGAAAAAATGGAAATGCAGTGATTCCTTGTTTTGCTTGCAAGGCATTTGAGCAAGTAACTAATATCAGTTCAATTGTTACCTCTGGCATGATGAACTTATCAGTGAGCAAGCAGATAGCTGGGAGCAGACAGTAGGCAAGGAGAGGTAAGGAGGTGAAAGGATAGACAGTTGTGTTGACATATGCAAATCGCTCGAGAAACTTGAGCTTTCCTCCCTTGTAGCCATACCAGACTGGACTGTGACGACTGAAGAAAATCTCCACAGAACCAAGCGCCCAACGAAGGACCTGATTCAGCCGATCTGACAAGTTGATGGGAGCTGAACCCTTGAATGCAGGCAACTTTGGCATGCAGTATATGGACCTCCAGCCACGGCAATGCATCTTGAAACCAGTAAGAATATCCTCTGTGATTGAACCATAAATCCATCCCAACTGCAGAAAAAGCAATTGAACTTGAGATAATCAAGCATCAAACAAAAGGCAAAGTGTTAAAAATTGAAATTTCTGATGTTACCTCAAGACCCCATTCAGTCTTGTCTTCATAGCCACAACTGATGACATGAATGGCTTCTTTAAGCAGAGCTGCAGGACTTGACGACGGAGGGACACCACCTTGATCCATTAAAGTCGAAGTCACAAATATTGCTGACTGTCCAAATTTCTTTTCAAAGTTCATCTGGGACATCAATAGCTCCTTATCGTCCTCCATTCCAACTATAATGACAAATTTAATCTCAAGTTGTGAAATGAAAGAATGAAAGAGTGCGCAGTCAGAGTTGGTTAACTTGGTAAGAATTTGATACCTCCTAGACTTGCACTTTCTACATTAGCTCCATGCTTATCATGCTTCTTCTTGCGGCGTCCAAAACAAGGGCAGCAGTCACAGACTACCATTTTAGGGCGTTTGGGACCTTTTGGAGGTTCATAGCCATATAAGGCTTGCCTTCTGAAAACACATCCTGTGCCGACATACACTGGACCCTGAATGCCATCTAGTCCTCTCATGTTAATCTGCAAAATAGAGAGAAAACAGAAGCTAATTTATCTTGATCTTACACAACCCTGAAGAGATTAAGCAGCTCTTTTTTATGGGGGAAATGTGGACTAATTCTTTTAGGCTTACATCAAAGAAAACTGTGTTTCTGTTGGCATAACGATCATGCCTATCAATACCATCGAATCTCTGAGGGAATTGGACATAGCAGACCTTTCTTCCAATCTGAGGATCCATCAGGAAACACATGGCCTCTCTCACAGCCTTGCTATTGTTGATATAATGATCACAATCCAAGTTCAGCATGAAAGGAGCATTTGTAAGTACACCAGAGACGCGAACCTGGAAATATAGCCAAGAAATTGAAAGAGTTATCTCTTAATACAGGGCAACTACAAGAGCTCACATCGTTAAATGACAGTTGAATCTTTACCAAGGCATTCATGGCACCAGCTTTCTTGTGGTGTTGGAAACCAGGCCTTTTCTCACGGGACACGTAAACAAGGCGGGGCAGCTCATTTCCTTCAGCATCATGGCCTCCACTTTGACCAAGAAAGACTTGAATCATTCCAGGGTGATCCCTCGTATTGTTTCCTGGCCAAGGTGTACCATCTTGCATGATCCACCCTTCTGGAGGAACCTTTGAGGCCTTTGCAACAAGAGCATTTATCCTAACCTTGAACTCCTCATATTCCCTCTGTAAAACAGGCGTCAAATCACAATGAAACTTCATGAAAAAAAAAATTCCTTCGAATTACTTTGAACTTGACGAAATCAATAAGTATATGCAAACCTTCATTGCACGCCGCTCCTTCACAAATGTAGGCTGGACTTTGTCCTTGAGATAATCAATTGTTAAGGTGAAATACATCTCAGGAGCTCTAGGCTCAATTGAAAACTTCTTGCAGAAAGGTACCCATTTTCGAGCAAATTCAGCTGTGTCTGACAAGGCTTCAAAGGTGAGCATTGAAGCGCCATCATCAGAAATGTAGCATGAGATTTTATCAACAGGATAGTCCATTGCCAAGATTGACAACACTGTGTTAGCTGTGACAAGAGGAGGCTCCTTCATGGGATCCACTGTACTTACAAAGATGTCCACTGGTGCAAGCATATTTGGTTCACCCTCTTGCTCATACCTACATTACAAATTTATCAGGAAGCAATTAGTCACCCACTTGACTAAATTATGAAAACAAATTAACTAGAATAAGTTGAAATGTTTTCAAAAACAGTTTTCAGATTCGATTTTTACCTGAATGAAAGCCGATCAAGGTAGGTCTCTCGATCGATTGGGAACCATTTTGGAAACTGATCAAGAATCCAAGATATTGCAAACCAGATTTCACATATGATAGAGGTTAGCCAGAGTCCAATAGCATCATGCACTGGATTCAGAATTCTATATCTAAGAAAAACTGCCAAGATGACAAGCCGAGCCACAATCACCATTCTGTAAGGGTTGATTTTACTAGAGGCAATTGGTACTTTTCTTGAGAGTGGCTGCCTAGCTTCATCAATCCTGCAATAGTTAACACATATAGACGTGAGTATAGAACCTGGATTCACTATGAACTGCAGGTGTGTTTGCACATTTAAAGTCACTCTTTCTGCTAGTTTGGTAACATACAGAGCCATATCAGGGTCATTAGCATCATCAGGTTCAGGACCAAGATTGCCTTGCTGGTATTTCCAATCATCCATTCTCTCTTTCCATCCTCCCTCTTTCTTTTCATCCCATCTTGCACTTCCTGTTTGACACAAAAAATGTAATATAGAACACATTGTTGACATCTTACAAGTTCAGTCTACAAAAATTTAAATTATTTACCAGGTTCAGAAACTGGATATGGATGAACTCTTTTATGAAGTGAAGAAGACAACATCTGTTCTCCATGGCCAAACCCTCCAACTGGGAACTCCCCACTCACCTGCGTACATAAACATGTTAATTTAATCACTCTGATTACAATATCCTTAAAGATGCATCGTGTAACACCCATATGCAAATCCAATATTGATAAAGTACTGGAGATATGTTGGGTATGTATGGGCATTCAATACTGTTTGGGAATTTTAAAACAAGATTAGTTCTATATTATGTAAGCTACTAAACAGTCACAATGCGTTTTGAGTTGCGAAGTCAAAATCAAAATTATGTGGAATTATGTCCATCTTTACAGTGGACCGGTATTTGGGCCAGATTGTTACAAGTGGTATCAGAACCACCCTAGGCAAATCCTACAGCCCAAAGCATAGGAGAGGTACTGGATATGTATGAACATCCAACAAAACCAGGACAGAATAGTGTCTGTCACGCGTGATTCTTCACAATGAGAAATTGTTTTTTGCTTACAGGTCTGGATCGAACTCCGGCTATAACTGGAGGATATTGGGAATTTTCATCAGTCTCAGGGCCTCTTCCATAGCTCATCTTCCCGTGAAGCATATCAGCCACATGCACCTGCTTGTTCTTGTTCTGTTGCTCATCAATTTTGAACTCATGTTCAATATCGTCAATGTCCTCTTCATCATCATCTCCCTCCACTCTTGGACTCCCTTCACAATAATTATCAAACATAAACAAAACTCATGAGCACACTCTCTAATAGTGATCACCTAGCCTGGCAACACAATAAGCCTTACCCTTTAAGAAATGTATGAAAATATGCAATATTACAGAAGTGATTTTCAGAAAACCTCGACAGCAAATTTCAATACCTTTGAGACGCTTGTATCTGGTCCTGCATTGAGGACAAACTTGGGTTCCTTCTCTCCTTTCATACTCATAGCAAGGCCTACAAACAGGGAACCCACATTCATTACAAGCCACAAAGAGGTCTCCATCCACAGTGAGCCCAACTTCATCGCCACAGATCTCACAAACTTGACCGTCCAAGTTCCTTAAAGCCTTAGGCTGCACAAAAACACAAACATGCATTACAACAAAACTCAAAATCACCTTACATTTTCTCCTCTATTACGCATACCTCCTCATGGTTGTGGATGACAACAAGCTCATTGCGATTATGAGACCCGGCGACAAGTCCGGCGCTGGCTTCCATGGTGAAAGGGGAGAAAGAAAGAGCTGTGATGGAGATGGTGCAATGAGAGTTGGTTAGTTATATTCGACGAAGAACCAGAAGAAGAAGACGTAGGACATAACCTGGAGACTGAAAATGTTGATTTTTTTTATTTTTCACGTAATGTGTCCACATCAGGAGGCGGGTGAAGTTAGTTGCTGAGTCTCCCTTGCCTTGAAGTTAAGCTTCATTTATTTTTCAACAAACAGTTTGAGCTTTGTTTTCAAGCTTCAACGACCGCTTCTTTTAGTGCTAGCTCCATTCTTGTTTCTTCTTCTACACTGTTTCTTTCTTTCTTTTTAATGGGATACAGTCCACGCACTTGAAGGAGTTCTAAGAGCCATATCATCATGATTTTTATGGGTATTTCATTCAAAGCGAAGAGTGAAGATCAGGAGGCGGGTGAAGTTACACATTGTTGTTAGTACACTTTCAAAAACAAGCAAATTATATATATATTTTTAGCATATCACTATGATTGAAACATGATTAGTAATTTTAAATTAAAATAAATTAATATTTAATTATAAGATAATATATCGTCAAAGTACGTAAATAAATACTCAAAAATGTATACTCATAATATTGTATTTTCAGTAATACATCGAATCTCCCATTTTAAATAATGAAATTTTGAATCATTTCATGTAAGTATAAAAATTACAAGTATGAATAAATGTTGTGCAAAATAAATATAAATTTAACAATGAATTACACGAAGATAAATCATCTAAATATACAATAAATATTCAAAAACGTATGCATATAATATTATTTTTCTCTAATTCTTTACGAATATTCGTTTCATTTATCATTGTGTTATCATATACATCGAATTGTAAGAATCCAACTTATATCTTTAGGTAGGTTCAACTAAAGGCATAGATCAGCAAGATCTATATTTAAAACCCCATGACAAGAAAGGTCTCAAATATTTTTAAATACAATTATAAAACAATTTTAAAAAACATATTTATTATTTAAACAACTACACTCGATTATTAATTTGATAGTAATTATACTATTAAGTCTTTTTAAATTCTGTATATGTTAATAAATCTAGTTATTGAATCTTTTCAAATTATAAATAATAGTCATTGAGTCTTTTTAAATTCTAAAGAGGTTAATAAATGTAATAGATTTAATTTGAGCCACCAAAATAACTATTACTTAAAGCTATATATATTCTTTAAGTCAGTTTTGGTTTTAGGAATAGGGGTTGTAGAAATGGTTTCAGACTTGGTTCATCCAAGTCTTTGACAAGTTGATATATATAATCTATTGTCAAACATCTTAGAATATATAAACATCAAGTAAATATTCAATTAAACAAAATTATAATTCGATGGTATGTGATGCAAACTTTTAATCAGGTAAAT
>JAJEJH010001021.1:11835-48474 GCA_026122585.1 Anacardium occidentale
GGAGGCGACAGATCTGGCAGCCTCCACAGATCGGGGAGGCCAGATCTGGCCTCCTCTGGAACCAGGTGGCCGTCTCCGGCCACCTGGTGCGACTATCAACCGCCATCGTCGCCTGCATCGGCAGCTGGCTAGTTTATTTTTAATTTTTTTTAAAATATTTTTAAAATTTTTTATTATTTTATAAAATTTTAATCATAAAATGATAAAATTGCCCCTGGAATGTTACTGTTTACTATTTTATTTAATATTAAATTATTTTCATGGGCGGGAGACCGGGTTTTTGAAAACTTGCAGGTGGAACTTTGTCCCCGCCTCAAACTATGGGTGGGAAATAGTTCTTTGGCCATATTATAAAGGCTGATGTATGGGGATGTAGAATGAGACACGTGCGATTGTACTCAAAGCATTCTCTATTAAATATAATTAATAAACCTGTTATCCAATGAGAGATATGCAAGTCTACTTAAGCAGATAGTCACATGCATCTCAACTCTGTCATCATCCTATGCACATAAAACGTTATTGTTGAAAACAATGGAATCTGTCTTCTGACCTAATTGTTGTTTTCAATTCCTTATAATTGTACAGAAAATCTTAAACCCTATCTTAATGTAATACATATAGAGAGAGAGAGGGATTGAGTGAATAGGCCGATCCATATTATAAGAGGTCGAAACCGTAGCTCTCCACAAGTAACCTCTGAAAATTCAAGATTTAAGTCATCATGTTGCCACATTTATAATTAAAATTAGATTCCTTCTAAATTATTTGAACTCAAATTCTATCTCAAATCAAATGAATTAGATTTAAGCGAATGATTGAACTTTTTAAATTTTTTTCAAGCCAAATTTGAGTCTCAACTTATAAATGGTAAACTAATTCTTTTATTATATTCAAATCAATTAATTTATAATCTTTTGAACAAAGAGGATGCAAGATATTATTCGTTAATTAAGTGTTGAATCCTGGGGTTGCATATTCACCACCACTCAACAGTGCTTCAATCTTTCAAATCTTCATATTCAACAAAGGTGGATTGTTGTTATCAAAAAATGATTATATACCATATCATTTTAAGCGTCACAGAATCATTTAGATTAGTCAAATCATTATCTCAAAGTGTTGCATGGCAATCAAAGAGTTCTATCAAAAATTGTAATCCTACCTACTTATGTACATGCAACCAAGAATATATATGGTTCACATTATTAATAGCTTTGTTACACGAAACCCAACAATATAAAAATATCATGGACAGAAGATAGAGAAATCATTAGATAGCTCTTTTGAATATGAAATGCATAATCTTAACAACTATAGCTACTGCCTTTCATATTTCTTAAACTTCGTAAACTTGGTGAACAGTGTATATGTATATTTGCAATGGAATAGTTGTTTCGTTTGATAGAATGTTTATTTTAGAACTTTAAATCATAACCGTCTAAACTAAGAATTAGAGTTTCTAGTGAAACGTCCATTCACTACACTAGAACGTTTGTTCTACCGCTAGAGTACCCATTCTTCTACCTATAACATCTGACCTCAGGCCAATCCAAACTTTCATATAAGTTATGCTGTCATTATAAGTATGAATATAAACTATTCCCAAAGGATTTTTGCAAGGGGGGATTAATTTCTTTTAAATAGGAGCTGACACAATTCCAGGTTTGATGAAATTTTCAGATATAAACCAGTTAACTTAATTGAGTGCTGCATTTTTTCAAGTTTTCAGTGGTATGTTCATGGATGCTTGCAGTTCTTCCACTGCTTACAGTTCTTTATAATGAATAATCTTTGGCAGAAGAAAAAAATGATTCAAGATGGTGCTTAGATTTGTGCTTTATCTATTGGCTGGAATGCTTCCATATTCATTTGGAACTTCCATGTTTATGCTTTGAGTTCTGGTGAAACTAATGTCATTATCAATGCTGCTTGTTGCTGATGCTGTTTTAAGGTTTGTCAGTTTCTGGATTGTATTACATTGCTTGTTGCTTTGCTGGTCATTGATTCTATTGTCAGATTGTAAGATAGGAAGCCCTAGCCTAAGTTTAAGAATTTTAGGTTTGGAGGTGGGATTGATTTTCTTTTTCTAGACAGTCTGCTGCACTGATTGATAAATTTTACTCTTTAAATCACATCTATCAGGAGCTTGCTGGTGTCTTTTCTCTCCATTTAGCCTATAATGGTTTTAAGTTGTTAGGAAAACCTAATTAAAACAAATAGCAAAGAGCACAAATACTACAAACTAGAACAAGATGCCCTCAAGGAGTAGTTTGGCTGGTGAGCTGACTGACGCCATGCACAAAATGCGTAGGTTCCAGCCTTTATGACGTTAAACCAAGATTAGACTTGATATTATCCAGTAGAGCTTAATTGGAGCATTGGACTTATCAGGATTTTTATCAGTCCAGTGTAATTGGTGATCTAAAGATTGACTAGTTGTCTCTCAATTGTATTGAAAAATTGAAGACTAATTAGGCCAAATAAATTGTACAGGCAAAAGGTTCATAAAAGGTTATAAGGGTTTCACCTTGGGTTAGGTTCATTACCAAAAAAAAAAAAAAAAAAACTAGAACAAGATTTTTGTGGAAAATCCAATATGGAAAAAAAAAATTTTAAGAAAACGAAGAAAATTATAAGGTGAAGAGAGTACATCTCTTTTTCTTTGTGATACTTTTTATTGATATTTTTGCATACACTTTAATACAATTTTTATATACAAACTCTAGTTAATAGGCATTTAACATATGTTCACAATCGGTAGCACCTTTCCAATATCCATAGGTAATACCTCTGTTGGCACAAATCATTATTATTCTATTCATTATATGTTACATCTGGTCAAGTGTAATGAAAAGTTTATTTGATAAGTTATGTGGTGTATATCACAAGGGTGAAGCCCTTGCACTCCATATAACAATTTTTCCGTTATCACTATAGATCTCTTTAAAAATTCATATATTGAATATCTACTTTTTGTCCTATATAGAATTTGAATATCATTATACAACATAAGTTTTATATGTTATACTTTTCTTTTTGTTTAATTATTTAGCGTAGATAACACAATGTTATCGAACCTCTATATTACTTGTTTTGTCATGTTTAACCAACCTTGAAATACATCTTGATTTGTTGAAGTTTAATTAGAAATTTAGGAAGGGAGATGAAGGATTTAATCTCCAAGCTAGCAGTTACCCTAGGAAATTTGGCATTTTTGGCAATGTAATCAAAGTTGTTGCTAAAAATCATTTACGGGTGATTATTTCATCTATGAATATGTATAGTAACGATAATGTCTATTGGACCTTTTTAATGTTTTGATAAAAACAAACACATGTTAAAATATACTACTTTATCCATGGTATAAGTTAGTTATTACCAAAATTGAATAAAATTTTATTTTTATAACTTTTTCCAGACACATGATTGTGGTTAGTTCATTTTACAATCATGTGTGCTAGGTCACAGAATTGTATGGTTTACTCATGCTAGGTTGTATAATCTGAACCATTTTAAAGTTTACCACACATGTCTGTACTTTTATGTCACATGATCGTGCATGACTATATTTAGAACGCATGAGCAAAAAGCACCACACTACTCATCTATGAGTGGTCAAAGAAAAATCAACAAGAGCCTTTCACGCATGACCATGCGCATCAAGAACACACAATTTTTTGTCAAGACCAAATTAAAAACACATTATCGAAATAATCATGCTCACATTAGCGTGCGAGTCAACAATTGAAAAAGTTAACTTTTTCACACGATCATGTGTCAAAGACACATACACATGCATAGGCAAATTTCAAGGGGTTTACAATCTTGTTTGACCAACTATGCCTTCATTCATGCTACATTCTAATCTTTCAAAGCAACATTCCTATTTTGAAGGCATACAACCATGGGTCTATGACACACAACTACATGTGTATTGGTAGGTGAGTTATTTCCATCATTGGAAGTCTACTTGAAGTAATAAATTAACGACACATAATTATGTACTCAAAGACACAAGACCATGATCCAAGCCATTTTAGGGCCAGACTTAAAATGTTTTAGCTGCCAATGGATATAATTGATTAGTAATCATTCCTTTCCATTTCAAGTGATCAAAATCATATATAAGGGAGTCCATTTGAAGTGAGAAGGATTAGAAATTACAAATTGCAAAATGACAACTCCTATTGTGTATCAACCTTTATAAAGGCACCTTCATTTGTAAATCATTTTTTCAAACATTTCTTGGGCACAATCTCATATCACTATTATAAATAGTGCAATCCTGATTCAACTGGTGTTCTTTCAAAAGAATTCAAGTGGAAACTTTAAGTTAGTTGCTTGAAAAAGTGAAAGTAAAAGGTTTAGGATGAAAACTTCGAACCACTCTAAAATCCTAAACACTTTCTTCTCCCTTTCTTTTTTTTTGTGTTGAATTAGAAATTGCATTGTGTTTGTTTTTAATTTTGACTTATATTTGCACTAAACTGATTTGGGGTTATAATTATTGATAATCCTATTTATTCCTTTTAAGATTTTCTAGACTTCGGGTTTAAGTGTTATTATAAACGGTTTTGACAAGATATTTCATTGCCAATTGAAGCACACGATTTCAGGTTGAGTGCAAATCAAGCTACAATAATAATGATTAAAATCTCACGAGACTCTAATGTTTACTACTATGTAATATTAATAAAATAATAAAAATAAAGAGATAAGACCTAAGATTTTTCACATAATTTTATCTGATGATTGAGCATTTGTGTCCATGGTATAGCCTTTTAATCATTTCGTATGTAGGATAAATTCATAAGATAGCATAGGTATGCATATACCTATGTGAGTATGACTAAGTGTGTATATATCTCTACCTCTCCTCTTCTCTGTAAGGTATTCTTTATTTATAAGATTCATTAAGATAATTAGAGAAATATTAATTCAAATATGATTCTAAAATTTTTTTTTTTATTCTAATTGAACTAAAAGGGAATGTTATAATTTTTTGGGAATATCCCAATTTGAAAGGAGAATATAGTTTTCTTTATTGTCACTGACTATAGTAGTAAAAATCCTTATGAAGGATTCTAGGGAGATTCCCTTCTAAACAGAGGTCTTCTTGCTGCTTCGAACTGAAGCACCTATTCCTATTCTTTGGTTTCTGGTCCTGTACTTGCATTCTTTGACTTCTAGTCTTGTGCTTGATCATTGGTCAAAGTGATTTAAATATCGCATGGAAAAAAAACGGTTTTTGAAGAATTTTTTTTTTTTTCAAACTAGATAGTATAAAAGCTGCATAGCTACAGACTTCAATGGCCAGTCTGAAATGCCTACAGCTTTAAAACAACTGATAAAGGCATGAAGGCATGCCATTTGGAAAGTAACAGAAGCTGCATTCCTTTAAGTTCATCAATTACAAAACTGTTACAACTCACAACACATATTGCTACACAAAAAATTCCACTCAAGCTTTATTCCCTTTTGTGCATCTCCAGTTTGTTGGTTCATCAATCACACATCTTTACTTTTAAGCAATGAAACTATGTACAGCAAGTGCCTGGAGATGCATATATTGATTCAGGGTAGAATAAGGAAAAAAAAAAAGAGACCTTTCAGCAATTGATTCCACACAATGAGGTGTTAGGCCCCTTGGTTTTCATCACAAATGGATCAATTCTGACCCAAAGCAAGGAAAAGATTGAAGCCAGAAGGATTGACCATATGACAACGATAGTTGGCGTCCTGTTCTGCCTCCCCATTAGACCTTTGAGGAAAGGATAGAGATGGACTATCACCCAGAAGGCGAAGAAGAGCTTTCCGAACAGGGGTCCCCATGCTTGGGTTCCATTGTTTATGGCATCTGAGATACCTGCAACAACTCCAACAAGGTTGATGATCAAGACAGTGGTGGGAGGGATCAGGAGAGTTGTCCACTTGAAAGTATAGAGTTCACCAAACTCCTCGTCATCCGACGCCTTGGATGTGACAGTGAAGTTAGTGTCAATTCCAGCCAAGATTTTCAGAAGACCTTGCACAACAGCAAAGAGGTGAGCAGAAATGCCACCAATGACCCAGAATTGTTCATTTCTCCACCACTCCTCAATGCTAACTCCACTCCATCTTAGCTCGAGAATGCCCGTCGTGAAGATTGAGACAAAGAGAGAAATGAAGAAAAGACTAGCAAAAGTAGTAATCTGGATCAGGCAACAACAGGTTTATTAGCACACCAAAAGGATGCAGTGTGTACGCACTAGCTGAAAAAATGGAAATGCAGTGATTCCTTGTTTTGCTTGCAAGGCATTTGAGCAAGTAACTAATATCAGTTCAATTGTTACCTCTGGCATGATGAACTTATCAGTGAGCAAGCAGATAGCTGGGAGCAGACAGTAGGCAAGGAGAGGTAAGGAGGTGAAAGGATAGACAGTTGTGTTGACATATGCAAATCGCTCGAGAAACTTGAGCTTTCCTCCCTTGTAGCCATACCAGACTGGACTGTGACGACTGAAGAAAATCTCCACAGAACCAAGCGCCCAACGAAGGACCTGATTCAGCCGATCTGACAAGTTGATGGGAGCTGAACCCTTGAATGCAGGCAACTTTGGCATGCAGTATATGGACCTCCAGCCACGGCAATGCATCTTGAAACCAGTAAGAATATCCTCTGTGATTGAACCATAAATCCATCCCAACTGCAGAAAAAGCAATTGAACTTGAGATAATCAAGCATCAAACAAAAGGCAAAGTGTTAAAAATTGAAATTTCTGATGTTACCTCAAGACCCCATTCAGTCTTGTCTTCATAGCCACAACTGATGACATGAATGGCTTCTTTAAGCAGAGCTGCAGGACTTGACGACGGAGGGACACCACCTTGATCCATTAAAGTCGAAGTCACAAATATTGCTGACTGTCCAAATTTCTTTTCAAAGTTCATCTGGGACATCAATAGCTCCTTATCGTCCTCCATTCCAACTATAATGACAAATTTAATCTCAAGTTGTGAAATGAAAGAATGAAAGAGTGCGCAGTCAGAGTTGGTTAACTTGGTAAGAATTTGATACCTCCTAGACTTGCACTTTCTACATTAGCTCCATGCTTATCATGCTTCTTCTTGCGGCGTCCAAAACAAGGGCAGCAGTCACAGACTACCATTTTAGGGCGTTTGGGACCTTTTGGAGGTTCATAGCCATATAAGGCTTGCCTTCTGAAAACACATCCTGTGCCGACATACACTGGACCCTGAATGCCATCTAGTCCTCTCATGTTAATCTGCAAAATAGAGAGAAAACAGAAGCTAATTTATCTTGATCTTACACAACCCTGAAGAGATTAAGCAGCTCTTTTTTATGGGGGAAATGTGGACTAATTCTTTTAGGCTTACATCAAAGAAAACTGTGTTTCTGTTGGCATAACGATCATGCCTATCAATACCATCGAATCTCTGAGGGAATTGGACATAGCAGACCTTTCTTCCAATCTGAGGATCCATCAGGAAACACATGGCCTCTCTCACAGCCTTGCTATTGTTGATATAATGATCACAATCCAAGTTCAGCATGAAAGGAGCATTTGTAAGTACACCAGAGACGCGAACCTGGAAATATAGCCAAGAAATTGAAAGAGTTATCTCTTAATACAGGGCAACTACAAGAGCTCACATCGTTAAATGACAGTTGAATCTTTACCAAGGCATTCATGGCACCAGCTTTCTTGTGGTGTTGGAAACCAGGCCTTTTCTCACGGGACACGTAAACAAGGCGGGGCAGCTCATTTCCTTCAGCATCATGGCCTCCACTTTGACCAAGAAAGACTTGAATCATTCCAGGGTGATCCCTCGTATTGTTTCCTGGCCAAGGTGTACCATCTTGCATGATCCACCCTTCTGGAGGAACCTTTGAGGCCTTTGCAACAAGAGCATTTATCCTAACCTTGAACTCCTCATATTCCCTCTGTAAAACAGGCGTCAAATCACAATGAAACTTCATGAAAAAAAAAATTCCTTCGAATTACTTTGAACTTGACGAAATCAATAAGTATATGCAAACCTTCATTGCACGCCGCTCCTTCACAAATGTAGGCTGGACTTTGTCCTTGAGATAATCAATTGTTAAGGTGAAATACATCTCAGGAGCTCTAGGCTCAATTGAAAACTTCTTGCAGAAAGGTACCCATTTTCGAGCAAATTCAGCTGTGTCTGACAAGGCTTCAAAGGTGAGCATTGAAGCGCCATCATCAGAAATGTAGCATGAGATTTTATCAACAGGATAGTCCATTGCCAAGATTGACAACACTGTGTTAGCTGTGACAAGAGGAGGCTCCTTCATGGGATCCACTGTACTTACAAAGATGTCCACTGGTGCAAGCATATTTGGTTCACCCTCTTGCTCATACCTACATTACAAATTTATCAGGAAGCAATTAGTCACCCACTTGACTAAATTATGAAAACAAATTAACTAGAATAAGTTGAAATGTTTTCAAAAACAGTTTTCAGATTCGATTTTTACCTGAATGAAAGCCGATCAAGGTAGGTCTCTCGATCGATTGGGAACCATTTTGGAAACTGATCAAGAATCCAAGATATTGCAAACCAGATTTCACATATGATAGAGGTTAGCCAGAGTCCAATAGCATCATGCACTGGATTCAGAATTCTATATCTAAGAAAAACTGCCAAGATGACAAGCCGAGCCACAATCACCATTCTGTAAGGGTTGATTTTACTAGAGGCAATTGGTACTTTTCTTGAGAGTGGCTGCCTAGCTTCATCAATCCTGCAATAGTTAACACATATAGACGTGAGTATAGAACCTGGATTCACTATGAACTGCAGGTGTGTTTGCACATTTAAAGTCACTCTTTCTGCTAGTTTGGTAACATACAGAGCCATATCAGGGTCATTAGCATCATCAGGTTCAGGACCAAGATTGCCTTGCTGGTATTTCCAATCATCCATTCTCTCTTTCCATCCTCCCTCTTTCTTTTCATCCCATCTTGCACTTCCTGTTTGACACAAAAAATGTAATATAGAACACATTGTTGACATCTTACAAGTTCAGTCTACAAAAATTTAAATTATTTACCAGGTTCAGAAACTGGATATGGATGAACTCTTTTATGAAGTGAAGAAGACAACAGCTGTTCTCCATGGCCAAACCCTCCAACTGGGAACTCCCCACTCACCTGCGTACATAAACATGTTAATTTAATCACTCTGATTACAATATCCTTAAAGATGCATCGTGTAACACCCATATGCAAATCCAATATTGATAAAGTACTGGAGATATGTTGGGTATGTATGGGCATTCAATACTGTTTGGGAATTTTAAAACAAGATTAGTTCTATATTATGTAAGCTACTAAACAGTCACAATGCGTTTTGAGTTGCGAAGTCAAAATCAAAATTATGTGGAATTATGTCCATCTTTACAGTGGACCGGTATTTGGGCCAGATTGTTACAAGTGGTATCAGAACCACCCTAGGCAAATCCTACAGCCCAAAGCATAGGAGAGGTACTGGATATGTATGAACATCCAACAAAACCAGGACAGAATAGTGTCTGTCACGCGTGATTCTTCACAATGAGAAATTGTTTTTTGCTTACAGGTCTGGATCGAACTCCGGCTATAACTGGAGGATATTGGGAATTTTCATCAGTCTCAGGGCCTCTTCCATAGCTCATCTTCCCGTGAAGCATATCAGCCACATGCACCTGCTTGTTCTTGTTCTGTTGCTCATCAATTTTGAACTCATGTTCAATATCGTCAATGTCCTCTTCATCATCATCTCCCTCCACTCTTGGACTCCCTTCACAATAATTATCAAACATAAACAAAACTCATGAGCACACTCTCTAATAGTGATCACCTAGCCTGGCAACACAATAAGCCTTACCCTTTAAGAAATGTATGAAAATATGCAATATTACAGAAGTGATTTTCAGAAAACCTCGACAGCAAATTTCAATACCTTTGAGACGCTTGTATCTGGTCCTGCATTGAGGACAAACTTGGGTTCCTTCTCTCCTTTCATACTCATAGCAAGGCCTACAAACAGGGAACCCACATTCATTACAAGCCACAAAGAGGTCTCCATCCACAGTGAGCCCAACTTCATCGCCACAGATCTCACAAACTTGACCGTCCAAGTTCCTTAAAGCCTTAGGCTGCACAAAAACACAAACATGCATTACAATAAAACTCAAAATCACCTTACATTTTCTCCTCTATTACGCATACCTCCTCATGGTTGTGGATGACAACAAGCTCATTCCGATTATGAGACCCGGCGACAAGTCCGGCGCTGGCTTCCATGGTGAAAGGGGAGAAAGAAAGAGCTGTGATGGAGATGGTGCAATGAGAGTTGGTTAGTTATATTCGACGAAGAACCAGAAGAAGAAGACGTAGGACATAACCTGGAGACTGAAAATGTTGATTTTTTTTATTTTTCACGTAATGTGTCCACATCAGGAGGCGGGTGAAGTTAGTTGCTGAGTCTCCCTTGCCTTGAAGTTAAGCTTCATTTATTTTTCAACAAACAGTTTGAGCTTTGTTTTCAAGCTTCAACGACCGCTTCTTTTAGTGCTAGCTCCATTCTTGTTTCTTCTTCTACACTGTTTCTTTCTTTCTTTTTAATGGGATACAGTCCACGCACTTGAAGGAGTTCTAAGAGCCATATCATCATGATTTTTATGGGTATTTCATTCAAAGCGAAGAGTGAAGATCAGGAGGCGGGTGAAGTTACACATTGTTGTTAGTACACTTTCAAAAACAAGCAAATTATATATATATTTTTAGCATATCACTATGATTGAAACATGATTAGTAATTTTAAATTAAAATAAATTAATATTTAATTATAAGATAATATATCGTCAAAGTACGTAAATAAATACTCAAAAATGTATACTCATAATATTGTATTTTCAGTAATACATCGAATCTCCCATTTTAAATAATGAAATTTTGAATCACTTCATGTAAGTATAAAAATTACAAGTATGAATAAATGTTGTGCAAAATAAATATAAATTTAACAATGAATTACACGAAGATAAATCATCTAAATATACAATAAATATTAAAAAACGTATGCATATAATATTATTTTTCTCTAATTCTTTACGAATATTCGTTTCATTTATCATTGTGTTATCATATACATCGAATTGTAAGAATCCAACTTATATCTTTAGGTAGGTTCAACTGAAGGCATAGATCAGCAAGATCTATATTTAAAACCCCATGACAAGAAAGGTCTCAAATATTTTTAAATACAATTATAAAACAATTTTAAAAAACATATTTATTATTTAAACAACTACACTCGATTATTAATTTGATAGTAATTATACTATTAAGTCTTTTTAAATTCTGTATATGTTAATAAATCTAGTTATTGAATCTTTTCAAATTGTAAATAATAGTCATTGAGTCTTTTTAAATTCTAAAGAGGTTAATAAATGTAATAGATTTAATTTGAGCCACCAAAATAACTATTACTTAAAGCTATATATATTCTTTAAGTCAGTTTTGGTTTTAGGAATAGGGGTTGTAGAAATGGTTTCAGACTTGGTTCATCCAAGTCTTTGACAAGTTGATATATATAATCTATTGTCAAACATCTTAGAATATATAAACATCAAGTAAATATTCAATTAAACAAAATTATAATTCGATGGTATGTGATGCAAACTTTTAATCAGGTAAATTTGATTTGAGTCCTAATAATTACAACATCATCATGATGGTTTGATTGGAAATAGGATTGAATTCGAACTGAACTGAATATAAACAGTAACATATTCATATTCGGACTCGTTTCGTATTATTCGAATTCGGATTCGTATTTGTGTTCGTTAAATATTTTTAAGCAAAGTTCATATTCGTGTTTGGTTTGTATAACTAAATTCGTATTCGATTTGTATTCGTATTCGTATTCGTATTCAGTTCATATAATTCGTTTTTATATTTATTAAAAATTATAATTAATACAAATAATTAAAAAAATTTAATTAAAAAATTATTATTTTAAGTTCGGATTTATGTTCGTGTTCGGACTCATGTTCGCTGAATTTTAAAATTACAGTTCGGATTCATATTCGTATTCGGATTCGTTTGGTTCATTTCGGATTTATTTGAGCCGAACTTAAAAACGAATCTGAATATATTCGATTTGAATCCAGCTCTAATTGGAAACACCTTACAATTGGACCATAACCCAATGTAATCGATCTTATTTAATCGTAAATTAATTTAACTTAATAATTAAATGCATTTAAATATCGACTTAGATTGGATTGATTATCAAATCTCAATTATATCGCAACCCAAAACGATTTGCTCTATTCAACCCCCGGTTAATCTAATCCAATAGTTAAAATACATTTAAATATCAACCTTAAACCCAAACTAGACTAATCACTAGTCCCAGTTGAATCTATTTGATCGATGAAATTGGTTCAAGTTTTAAAACATTGATTATTTGAAGGTAAAATGTATATATTGATTTTACAGTTAAAGCTGTCATGCAGTCATGCTGAGTTATAATCTTTCGACCATTGAACCACTGTCAAAATTGTAGACTAAGTTACAAGGACTATTTTGGTGACCTCCATTACAGAGTGTTTTGGCTACTGTTCTGGGTCAAGGCCTAACCATTAGAATTAGATTCGAACTGAATCAAATGTGAACATGCACATCTTTGTGTTTGGACTCGTTTTGTACAATTCAAATTCGTATTCGTCGAATTTTTTTATAATAAAATTCGAATTCATGTTCAGTTCATATAATTTAGTTCGTGTTCAACTCGTATTCGTATTCGGTTCATATAATTCGTATTTATATTTTATTAAAAATTATAATTAATACAAATAATTAATAAAATATAACTAAAAAAATTTTAATCTAAATTCAGATTCGTATTCAGATTTGACCAGTTCGTTTTAAACTTGCTCAAATTAAACTCAAAAGCGAATCTAAATATATTCAATTTGAATCAACCCTAATAACCATTACTCAACTTCAAAAGTTGGTGGCAGATTCAAATAAGATAACCCTTTGATATTGAATTACGATTCTTTGATGTATTTAAGTAGCTCTTGACCGCATAAATAAGCTAATCAATGTTAAAACCTTGTCACTGTCAATCTGAATGAATATTAATCTGTGGATTAGCCCTAATTCCTGGGTTGGATTCAATTTAGATTGAGTTCGAATAAACTGAATATGAGATCAACTCAAGATTAATAAATTGAAATTCAAATTTGCCGAAAAAGCAATTTAATTCTAAATTTGATATAAATCAATTTGAACTTGAAAATAAGCTCAAAATCAATCCGTTCTATAAAAACAAACTCAAACTCGACTTATTCAATCTATAAACTCAAATTCGAACTTGAATAACTCAAATCAATCCAACTATAACTTTTTCCGCAAAATTAAGACCACCCTATGTTGTTAATTCATTCAATCTCGAAGTCTACTGTAAAATTGCAAGAGATTCAATCAACTAAATAGTTAATACCTAAAATGTCGATCAACGATATAGAGAAGTATGGCTTAATTCGAGTCAAACCGAGCTTGAATATAGGTTGACTTAAGCTAAGCTAACATCTATTTTTGAGCTAGTCAAATATGTCATTATAAGATTTCAATTAGAAAATAGTATTATCGATACAATGAATAATACCATTGAAGAAAAAACTTGAATAGAAATGAAATTCCAACTTCGATTAGCCTCAAATTGAGCCGAACACTAAGCCAAGCCGAGCTGGCTTGGTTCTGATCCAGCCCTAAGAAATTACAAATTTGTAAGATGATATTGAGTTCTTATACATTATGAATAAATAATAAACAAATAGAAAATTGCTTAAAAGGGGGGCCATCTGCCCAGATCTGATACAACTATGATACAGAACAATCGCTTTCAGCAGTCCTGGCTGTTAAGGAGTTGTGCAGGGGAACAAAGATAGATGCAACATGTGGGAAAGTATGCTTCACATGCAAGAACTTAAAACCTAAGTCAAGTTCACATCATTTGGTGAGAAGATGGAGCCTCAACATCTAGATAGTTTTGTCTCTCCTACTCGAATATATACCCTAAAAACACATGTTACTTTCATATTCACATACTTAATATGTTCCCTTTCATCTAGCAAATTTCTCCCTACTTGTCAATGAAACAAACTTGTCACCAGGACATTCCACCAATGAATTCAGATCACGTACAGTCTTTTTTCTCTTTAAGCTATCTTGAACACCAACTTGATGTCTTTGTAGCACATAAAAAAAGTTTTTTCAACCTGCCACTAGGGTGTCTATTATTGTAACATCCTACTTTTAGTCCGATCCATTGTTAAGATATTGTATCATCTCCAAGCAATGGGATGTTCGTACATATCTAATATCTTTCCTATGTTTTACCGATATGGGATTAGCATGAGAGTGCTACAATTATATTCAAGACTCTTTTCAATAGCTCTAAGATGCAACAGTACAGTTAAACAGAAAAAGTGAACAAAATAAGAGTTTCCATATGTTCAACTTGGCATAGTTTTGGTAAGTTCTTGCAGCAGGTTATAACACAAGCAAAGTCAAGCACATAACAGAGATCAGTTAAGTTGGATGTTAATATTTGTTCTCTCCTATTCCTATAATCAACCAAAAGGTTACAGCAAAGTGATTTCACAATGACATTGAATGAAACATGAGAAGAGAAAACAGGAGAGATAATACAAAAAAGTTTGCTAGTTTTGACAAATCAATGAGGAAAATAATTAACGAATACAATTTAATCAATAAAAACTTAAACACTGAATCTTTCTTAAATAAGGTGCAGCTAAAGATACTGTGCATGCCTATCTCGCACATAAACTTTACAGTATATTTTTTCCATAAAAATTTAGACATGCTCAATTGACAGACACGTTAGGACATCTTGATTGGCTAGAAGGAAAAAAAAATATTGAAAAGAGAAAATGCAACAATTGTCTCAATTGTTACAATATATGCTTTGGAAAAGCTGCTAATGTTTTAAAAAACTAATAAACTTGCCGTACACGTGCTGTATTACACTAATGTTATAACAAGTTTCAAGCCTCAATCCAGTTGAAGAGCTCAGATAAAATTACCGGCCAACTTTATCTAGCTAAACGCCTCCTGTAACATCAGAGTTTCCTCAGACACCAGCTGAAACTTCACTTGCAACTGGATTATCCTTCTTCTTTGGTGGTTCTTCTGTCTTCTGTAAAACAGCCTTATTTGGAACCAAAACAATAAATATGTTCTTGTCTCTGAAGTTTTTGCTCTCCTCAGTGGCAATCTGCAAACCATTGCACCAATGAAGATTATCATACAAAATTAAACGATTGGAAGAGGAAATGTTAAAATTAAAACAAAGAATCACATCAATTGTTAATAGTTTTAATTCCAACTAATTTTTCCAGGAACAAGAAAGCCAAAATTGGAGACAGATAGTTAACTAGTTTAGAACACCTAACGAAATCCCCGGACATTTATTCAGAAATTACTAAAACAAAAAAACAACAGCAAACTATCAAAATGTTCCATGTAATAACAAATAATAATATCACTATCTCATGGTAGGAAACATATAAATTACTATCTTGTTCCCTCAATTCACATAGAGCAAATTCATAGTAGGAAACAAATAGAAGAGTTACCTCTCCAACATCATTCTGAAAACGTTTAATAAGCTCAATAGCAATATTTCTGAATTCTTTTTCCCGGCCGATAAGGCTCACTATGACCTTAACCTGAAAGATTTTGCTAAAATTCTTAATAAAAAAAAAATAACAATAATAAGGAAATACCATATGTGTTAATTTGACTACGGTATCTTCCTAATAATATCTAATCTACCTTGTCACCATCTTTCAATAACCTCCGAGCAGCTTTCAAGCGAACAGTATAGTCATGCTCATCAATGTTGTAACTGTCAACAAAGTCAAACATAACAATTTTCAATAAAAATAAACTAAATAACCATAACTATATATATGGTATAGCTTCAGAATAACTATGTTGATCAATGTATCAAGGAATTACCCCATTTTTAACTCCTTCAAATCCATACGGTTGGCTAACATTTAAAAAAATGCTTTGTCAGTATCTTTATTCTTTTCTTATAAGTGAGAATGAAAACATCTAATAAGAAAAAAAATGCAAACTCTAAAAGGTTGAAGACATTCACCAGCACTTCTCTTCTGCTGTCCTCTTTTCTTCTTTAGTTGTTCATATCTATATTTACTGAGAAAGAAATTAAGACAGGCATTAGCAACTATTATATCAAACAAGATGTCTATTAGATCTAACAAATAACAAGCCCCCATTCCTTAAAGAAAAAAAATTTCCCTACGCAGGGCTTTCAATTTTATTTTCAGCACTGAATAAATCAGTCACTACCATAGTGATCTATATGTCATCATTATTTAAGTGAGCACTAAAGCCAATGACCCTCAAAAATTATCATCTTGGAAAGTTAACAAAATCTATTTACAACATTAGCATTTATTCTGCAGAAATCTTTATTCCAAACTAAAATCAGTGGCATACTAAAGGTGTAAAAAAATTAATATAGACATATGCATGATCTCATGTCATTCCTTGAAAGAATTGATCAAAATACATACTTGTAATCCATAATTCTGACAACTGGCGGATCAGCTTCTGGGGATAATATTACCTGCAAATTTTGGCAACAGGATTAGCTCCATAAAATTCCATTGAACTATTCTACTGTTAAAAGTAAACTTCAAAGAATGTTTACTTTCTCATAGGAAAAAATTCAAAATATGCAGTGAGATAACTAAGAAGAGAAATAACACGCTTGATTAAAAAAATAAATTAGACAAATCAGCTGAACTAATGTCACTGTTCCAAAGGATTGTTCATTTTGACCGGTAAATTTAAGTTAATGACAATAATTAAGATATTTTAGGTAGTTTGTGTTACTGACTTCAACTCTTATTCTACAAAATTATATTTAAACAGAGAAGGTAATGGTTATTATTTTTATATAAATAATAATTAATTTCAACAGAGTACATGCAAATTAAAGTATAAGCATAGGGACTTCAGAAAGCAGACTTCTTCCCAAGTCAGCAAAACAAATTAGCCGTGATTCGGCCACACACTGAAGTTTGCCGATTCTATAACTTGCAAATGAACCCTATATAAAGCATCTTCACTACTACACCCAACCAAAAGGTAAGTAGACAATAACACTTGCCGTGTAACAGAATGAACTCTATTCATTGATCATTAGAATACAGTAGATTGAAGCAAACGAATACATGTACCACATAAATCTCTGGTGACGTATTATGCACCATAGACATTTAATTTTCAATAAAAAAGAAAAATTGAAAGGAAAAAACATACCAGGTCAAGTCCTGCATCCTCAGCCATTTGAATAGCTTCTCTTTTAGAAACTACACCAACCTACACCGAAAAACAAAATCATTTTCTTTTTCACACCAAAAACCAGAAACTTTCCTGCATTACAGCACCCAGTACTGTAATTTTTACTTGGAATATTCAATCTTTTATTTTTTTTAACTTGAAACATTATACTTATAATATGTTTAATCTAAAGTTGGGAGTACTAGCCTACATCAAACCGATTAAAAAAACCAATATAATAAATATAAAACGGCACATCATAAATATCAAACTCACTTTATTTCTAAAAAAAAAAATCAATTTTTTTCTTGAAGAAGAAATTATTTTTCACTTTCTCGGCACCAAACAGAAAATGCATTAGTCATCGAAAGAGAACTAACCATATTCTGCTGCGCATCGATAAGTCTGACAGTCGCTGACCTATTCCACACAAACAACCACTTCAAATCACTCCACTACCACAATAAACAAGCAATAATTTAACAGTAATCAAAGACAGACACCTGATGCCATCGATATTAAAGGCTTGTTCATCGTCGGAGTCGCTACTTTGGGACCGTCTGGAGTCGGAGCGGGGCCCTCCGCGGCCGTAGCGGGCGGTAATGGAGATATTGTAGTGATGGTGCGGGGATGTTTTTGAGACTAGGAAGAGGTGATTAGGATTATGGAGATGAAAATGGACACCAAAGAATTTGGATTCGAACGAGGTTCTATACGGCGTCGTCTTGGCGACGGCAAACGTCGCCGCGCTGGTCAGACCAGCCATCTTGCTGGCGTAGATCGAAGTGTTGCTCAACAGTAAGAACTTTTTCTTATCCAACAATTATTGCGTCATGGGCCTTGTTGGGCTGGACTGGCTAGACTTGGGCTAAACCTTGAGCCCAAATTAAACATTGTAAATTGCCAATCCTAAACCCTCCAAGAAGATATGGACTAGATATAATTTTAATTCAAATCCAAAAATGGTAGCTAAAAATTTATTCGATAAGATTTAAATTCGATTAGAAAATAATTCAACTTTATACTTAATCTCATATGGTTCAAACTCAAATATATTAGTTTGAACTTAATTTGTTCAATTTAAGTTCAAATAATTCAGATTAAATCCAACCCTAATCAGATTAAAATCTCTATTAATTTAAGTTCATAACTTTAAAATCGTCAATCTAACATCATCAAACAAAAACTTTTTACACTTTTTTATCAAAAAAATGATGGGCATATCATGTCATTAAACCGATAACCATCTTTTGGTAAATATAATATTGTCGTTTACTCCAAGGGTTTAGCCTAATGGTTATAGACTTTCAGGTCTATCTTGTTCGATCAATTTAGACTAAAGTCAAACAATAAATAATTCAAAATTGACTCAAGGTTAATATGTTGAGACTTAATAACGTCATTTTAAATATTTAACATGTCTAATAAATCAATTTGAATCAAATTTAATTTATAAATTCCATTTAATTTGGTTTGAATTTTGTATTTTACAGACAAAAAGATCTTGGCACAAGAAAGTGCAAAATTCTGATTGTACTCATCACTGTCCATAACTTTTTCCCCCAAACTTCTAAAAGCCCACAGAGAGATAATACTTGAGGCACTCAATCTTCTTTAAAGTCCCCAAGAGGCCACAAAAATGGAAAAAAAAAAAAGTGGCTTTAGTTCATCTGACGTCATCGCATACGTGGCGCAATCACGGTAGTCCACTCGATCTCCGCCCCGCTGATCACAGAAGCTAGAAGTGAGGGAGACATTTCGATGGATAGGCTTCAGAGTATCGACACGTGTCGGTTGTTTCGCTTTGCTGTCGACGTGAGATTGGTGGAATGCGACGCGTGTAAGTTTCAACCGGCTGAGATTAGGGCGAACGGGGACAGGCAATGCTGCTTTTTTATCAAAATACCGATATTGTCCTCAAATAATTCCTGACACGTAAGACAATTGTGATAAGTTAGAGATGAAAGTACTATTATACCCTTTGGTATTCTCGTAGAAGTACTGTGGTCATCTTAAGTACTTCACTTAACTTTTGCACTGCTTTTAGCTACAGCTTAAAGCACTTAGAATTTTGAATATTCTAAAAACTTTTTTTTTTGGAAAACTTGAATATTCAAAGTAAAAAAAATATTGAGAAATTATTCATTTATTTTTTATATAGATTATACAAATTTAATAATTATTTTGATGCATATAAAGTTCTATTTGTTATAAGAATATACTTTAGAATATAAAATATATTTTAGGTGTTCGATTTAGTTCAAATGTGATTTTACAAAAATACTCATTGTTTTTTGTTAAATATGAAAAATATTTATGCTAACAATTATTATTCCCATTTTATAAATTATTCATTTATAAACAATATGCTGATATGTCATCCATCCGTGGATTAACTCATAATTCAAATAAAAAGTTCATACACAAACAAATAACGAGAATATCACGTTTCACCATTTTCTTCAATTAAATATAAAACAATAATCATGGGACCATTATTGTTCATTTCATTGAGATGATTGTTTTAAATATGGTTAGATTCGAGCGTAACAGAATATGAACAAATATATATTCGTATTCAGTTTATTCATCAATGAATCCAATTCGTATTTGTTAAAATTTTATATAATAAAATTCAGATTTATACTCGAGTTTAAGATTTATAATAAATATATATTATATTTTATTGAAAATATAAATATATTTATTATGAGTTATTAAAAACGTAAACATATTTATTATGAGTTAATGAAAAAGTAAATACATTTATAATTTATTAAAAAAATAGATTCAAAAAAATAATTAACAATTTTTAAATTTAAGTTGAGGTTCGTATTCGTATGGTTCATTCAAAAATTTTCAATTACATAAAAAATGAATTTAAGCATATTTGATTCAAATTCAACTTTAATTTTAAATAATTAGACTTGATGTATGATGATGTAAATGATATTTTTTATGTAATTCTCTCGATTAACTCAATCTTTTGATTATATAAATAACAAATCGTATATAGGTAAAGGGGATTCGAATTAGGAAATTCTTTCTATCAAATTTTTGAAAGAAAATTCAATAATATAACTATAAACATAATGTTTCGAGCAGTGGATGAAATCTCAAAAAAATACTTTTTTTATTTATGCACTATTATTCTATTAATTTTATTTTATTTTTTCCATATAAGGTAAAACCATATTATAGACTCAAAGCAGTAGTATTGAATTTCTTGTCATTATTTCATCATAAAATGTAAGGTAATTTAAAGTTTTTAAAAGATGTTGATAATGTGACAAAAATAAACAGAAGGGCAAAATAGACAAATCAACTGAAAATAAAATCTGACGTATCTTAAGTCCTCAACACTCAGGGACGTTGACGTAAATCTATACCACTCCCAACGTCAAAACAAAACCTAACAAAAAAAGGGGAAAAAGGTTAAATCCTTTAAACTCCCCTAATCTTTACAAAATTTCAAGTATCCCCTCTAGTTAAAATTGTCGTTGTTCTCCCTTTACATTTTTATATTAATTAATAACTATTATTTGGTTCCAAAATTATTTTTTCTTTCAGTTGCATCGAATTATGATTAAGTACATATGTAAATTCGCATGCTATTATAAAGTTAGATTCAATTTGAATTATTCAAATAAATCAAATTCGAATAAAAAATTGGCTCGTTTTCATAAATGAATTTAGTTTGATTATGCAATAATGAATATCAAATTAGATATGATGATAATGTATTATTATATATGTAAGACACCTCAGAAGGGTATTATTGTTCACTACTTAATATAGAATAATAATAATTAAATAAAAAAAATATGGTCAATAATACCCGACCGAAATGCTTAACTGAACTAACATATCGTAGCGAAACAATCTGTGGTACAATATATACATACACATATACATGCCCAAATAAAACTTTCATATATTAAAATATATTCGCGGAAGACATGTGCAGTTACAAGCGAAGAACAACTGAACAAGCATGCTGCATAAACAAAAGCATAATGGATCCCAGACGCAGCTATCTCCTCCTCCCAGCTCCCTACAACTCACCTGCAAGAGAAAGGAAAGTAGGGAGTGAGTGATAAAATCACTCAGTAAGCACGTGATAAAATCACTCAGTAAGCACTTCATATCCTCAGACCCTAAACCCAATACTTCTCGAAGGATTGCCACCTCACTTCAAACAGAACAGACTCAACTGACATCAGACTCTGGCAGTTTCATCTTCTACGGATCGGATACTACCTCATATCGGATCGTAAAGTACGTATATGAGTATACGTAAACAACTTAGAGTGAAGAGTAATCCGAGAGGTCAAACTCGACACACAAACTCTAGCCGAAATCATTACCATACTGCTCTGTTACTGATACTGTTTTCTGAAGTTCACGTTTCATATTCTGTTCATTTACTGTTTCTTACTGTCTTATCATTCTCTGAATGATATGCTAATGTGTCATGTAACAATGACATGATATGATAACATACTGAAATCATAACTAAGTCTGGGCCTGTATACTGAAAATAGTTTTCTGAAAACTGTTCATGAAAACTGCTGTTGGATCCTGGGATCCCATATATGAAAATCATATAAAGCTTTATCTGAAAGCTGTACTGAAAACTGAGTACCCTGGGGTACATGCTATGCTGAAAACTGTGTTGCGCAGACTGATGAATACAGGGATTCGACACCTTGGCCATGTAAATTTCCTCTGTAAACACGTGCCACAAACTGTATGACCCACGTGATGCCATCAGGCTTGGGCCTGGAAACATATCTGAACTGAGCGCCTCGCGCTATAACTGCATCTGATCCTGGGATCAGGAAACCTAAACTGCTAGCTGAGTAACCCGGCACATGCCAATACATAGGGCTAGTAATGAGCATATAGCTCCTGGTGACACGGGTGCTGAAACTCACAAGTGCCCCCTCGTATTCACCTCTGAAATCTATGTTTTACCACTGAAAACATGAATTCAGATCCTCAGATCCATTTCTGAAAACACTGGATGGCATGTCATGCTATGCTGTATGTATGATGCATCATGTATTCTTATTTGAGCTCATTTTACTGTTTTCTATCCATTGGATAGGGTTTACTGTACACATTTCTCAATTAAAGCTTAATTTTCTCATTTCTGCCTGACACACGGGTGTGCGTGTCACGTGCACAGGTGTACGTGAACTCGCACGGGACCGTGACCGTGACCAAGTCATGCATATAGTCGTGCAAGGTTCTGGAATTTCAAGCAATATTCTCATTTTCTCTTGGTGCACGGGCGTGCATGAACTATGCACGGTTGTGACCCCTCAAACTAGGGCACGCACGGCTACGTGAACACAGCCGTGACCATGCAGAATACGCAGTGCGCACGGGCGTGCGTCCTGCTCTACACTTGCGTAACCCCTTGGAATCAACTCGATTCTAAGCCAAATCTCAATTCAAAGGCAATTTAAGCATATTTCACATGCACAACACTTCTAATAAGCATAATAACACTTCCAGCAACCTCAAATCTCAAGCACATCATCCAACCCAACCTCAAAACACATATAAACATATATTCTCACACATCATATGCATATAAGCATCAATCATCATCATAAGCATCTCAAATCATCATCAGCACACAAGGAAAACGTCACAAGCATGCTGGAAACAAATCTCATGCATCATAGCATAAATCAAACAAATCAAAACACAAGGGAAAGAGGAAGGAAGCACCTACCTCTAGACATGCTTTTCTCACTAGAAGAACACAAGATCAAGCCGGATTGGAAGGTCCTGGAAGCTGCTCTCCACCTCTAGGGTTAAGGTTCTCTGAAAATCAAAGGAAACTTTGGGTGAAAATGAGTTTGGAAACGGATAAGATAAACTTAAACCCAAGACAGTTGGAAAAATACGCATGCACGGGCGTGCATCTCTCACGGACGGTCGTGCATCCCGAGAAAATTATAAAAATGTCATTTTCCCACACTCGCATGCAAATCCACCCAATCGGATCCATGCACAAGCCACCAAACTCAAGAAAACTCTCACAAATCACCCCAAAACCTCTCACAACCCCAGAATACTCAGAAATCTCAATCTGACCCCGAACCTGGGATGTTACAATATAATAGGGCATTATTTAATTAATTTGAATACTAATTTGGTTCTCAGTATTAGTAATACTTAGCTTTGCTCGTATAAAATTATACAAGCTAAGCTAATAATGTAGGACCCGCCGCCCCGAGTACCCCTGCTGCTGAAGAATACTATTCTTTTATTTAAATAAACTGGAAACTGGGTACCCGAGACGGGAATCCTACGAAAAAAAAATCCTGCTGAACTAAATTACATCACGAGCGGAAGCTGAACTGAAAATGAAATATACAATGAGCCCAAAATGGCTTTATATAAATAAATTGTTTCTGTACAACATTCTTTACAACTGAGAATGTACAAATACATACAAGACCTCACAGGTCCAAAACTGAAAGGAAATACATGTACATGCTAAAAGGGTGTGTGTGGGTCCTCTCTCGCGAGCCTCAGTCCACCCGCTCCTCGCCAGCAGCAACTAAACCTGAAAAAGAAGGAAGAAGGAAAAGAATGAGTGATAAAGATCACTCAGTAAGCATTCCTTACTTCCCTCAACCCAAACAAGCACAAACAAGGCCAAACATACCTGGCATCGGCCCTATTCATACATCTACGCGTTTGCGGGCGCTGAAACTGATTACTGGATTCACTGTTCTCATTATTAATTAAATTCTGAAATGAATGTCATGACATGGCAACTGAAATCTGAAAATGCATGCATGCGAATCTCTAAATGTACCCAAAGGTACCTGCTGTGCTGATCAGGCTGATGAATACAGGGATTCGGCATCCTGGCCAAGTGGGCTGAACATTCTAGCTACAGGCTAGAAAACTGAAACTGAAATACTGAACAGACTGACTGGTGTCAGAATGCTGGGTCCCACGGATGCCCCCCTCGAGCTCACCCCAAAACTGTAACCCATACATTGGGTTCTGACTGTTGAAATCTACTGAATTTGGATCTCTGGATCCTCATTCAGGCTACATGCTGTGTCATACTATGCATATGCTGCATTCTTATCTGAAATCTGGATTATCTGATGTCAATTAGGTCTTAGATAGATTACCAAACCTTTAATGAGTCAAATTCTGAAATCCTGAGAAAATCTGGCTGACGCACGACCATGCAAGGAAAACACACGGTCATGCAGCACACACACACGGCCGTGCAAAAGGGGGACACACGGTCGTGCACTCGCACATGGCCGTGCCCAGCAAAGGCACACGGGCGTGTGCCCAGACACACGGGACCGTGCCCCGGTCGTGTGTCTGACCGTGCTAGCTTCTGGAATAAACTGGCCATTTCACGTAAATAAAGGACACACGACCGTGTCTCTCATGACACACGGTTGTGTCCTCTGCTTTTCAGACCGTGTGCACTTCGTGCACATGATCGTGCCTTCGCAGAGACAAGGGCACACAGGCGTGCTCCTGCGGGCACACGGCCGTACGCCTTGTCTTGCTCAGACATGACTCACCTGAATCTGCTGGAAACCCATCATTTCTCATCCAAACTTCAATTAACTGAAAACAAGCATAAATGACACTTCAAATAGCACATATGCATCATCAATTTCATCATTCATCCATAACTACGAATTCTACCATAGCAAACCAAGCTTTCTCTCACAACACACACACAAACAACGCATACATGTATTTGGGTGGAAAATAAGCATTTCAATCATCAACATGGCATCATACAACATACACAACATGTTCTAATATGCTGGAAACGCCGACAAACGTTTCCAAGCATCACCAAACAAGCTGGGAAAGCTGGAAGAAGTAAGAGAAAACTTACCTCTCGACATGGCTACTGGAAAACTATCTCTCAAGCTAATCTCTCTGATCTCTAGCTGGAATGGGAGCCGTTGGAAGCTGGATTTCACGCCTAGGGCTGGGAACTGCTGAAAATGGAGAGAAGAAATTGGCTGAAAATGGGTGAGAATGCAATAACTCTCCCGTCTCTCTCTTTTCTACCCACCTCCACAGGCGTGCAGGGATGATGCATGGGAGTACACCAAGGGAAAATGAAGGAAATTCATTTCCCGTGCTTCGCATAATTGAAACCTCCCTAAAGGCATCATACGAAGACCACACAGCTGAGAAAAACTACCAACTCACCCCTGAACTCTTCTAGACTCTCAAACTATTCCTGAATTCTATTTCTAACCCCAAAACTCTACCCCTAAGGGCTTTCTAAAACCTGGGATGCTACAAATAATCATTGTTAATATTGAAATTTGTACCGACGAGAAATACACTGAATAGTAAGTGTGATTCAATTCAAGGTAGCCAAGAACAATTGTGAATTATAAGATAATAAATGAAGTGTCGATTTTAGCATGGTTTAGTTTACTAGTTAAAGGACTATGCATGTCGACTATCAATATTGCAAACATGAGCTCATGTATAGGTTGGTATGAGCATGTCATTGCTATGTGTAGGGAATGGCATAAAGGCATTTCTAGATGGCTTTAAGAGACTTGGGATAACTAAAATAGGTATGTGACATTTAAATTTAGATTGGGAGGTCAAAATATAGGGCAAATAAGCCTTAAGGATGGATAAGGGGAAAGCTTCAAGACAACAATAACTAACTGTACACACAAGTAGATAGAACGTGTGCTAATTCAGACCAATGTGTTAAATTTGCAAGCAATGCAACAAATAGGCATTGTAAAGGTTGAGAAGTGGCATCTTAGCAAGCTAATAGGTGTCCAGGAGTTTAAAAAAGTGGGTTGATGGATATGCACACCTCTTTCACAAGAAAAGGAACCACTTTCCACAAATTATACAACAAGCAAGTATTAGTATACCACAAACAGTTAGAATGCGGATAAGAAGCTTTGGCATGCTAGTAATAATGCAATTGTATCTTCTTAGCAACAAAACATGTGTCTTATGATATAGATGATGTGCCTAAATTAATGCCTAAGGGGTTGGGGCTATCAAACCCTAAATATACTTATAAATAGAAGGTTGTGAAATGCTTGAAGGTAGTTAGTAAAAAACACTAAATTGTAAGCCTTTAAAGTAAGCTTGTAATCATTTTTCAATAATAAAAAAGTTAGGAATTTCCTCTACTTATGTGTGATCAATTTTCTATATTTCTACTTATTTTGGTGTGTTCACGAGTAGGTTAACTAAGTACGAGACTTAGGGCCATTATAAGGTGTGAACGATTTTCGGTTCTTGTAATATCCCGACTTTAGAATGGTTTTTTTAGGCTTTTGATCGAGGTTAGGAGAAAAATTTCATAGCCAGAGATTAGTCTCAACGAGTTTTAGGTGTAGAATAGTTTTTTTTAAAAAGGCTTTATATGGTTTGTGCTTAATGCATGATTGTGTGTCCTTTGGACACACGCCTGTGTACCTTTTGTATGAAGAACACGACATTGCGCCTTAGTGGTACACGACCATGTATCTTCTTTGGGTGGCACAATTATATAAAATAGAAGGTCGTGTTTTCAACCAGTTTCTTCAGTTCTTCCTCTCTTTTTTCTTCAGCTAACCCGAATCAAAATTTCTAAGGATATTCAACTAGCTTTAACAGTCAATCCAGTTAGGATTATGTTAGAGTTAGAGAGATAGAGATCCTTAGCAGTTCCAAATAAGTATTTTCTTACTTCTTTCCTATTTTCATAGCATGTAATTTCTTGAATGAGATTAATCAATGATAAAACAATATCTCTAGTTCATAAGCATGATTCTAGGATAATGATGATGAGATAGAGGAAGATTTTGAGTTAGAAGCATGCTTACAACATTTGTATGTGCATATATGTGTTTTATGCATTTAGAAGCATGTTTAGCTGAGATTAAGTGTTATGAGATGATGAAGGTTTTGATATATGCTTGTGGTTGCTTTTTTATGTGCTAGAATAAGCTTATTTGAAGTTAGATTGAGATTGGGTTGAGTTTAGGTATGGTTCCATAAGTTCCAAAGTCAAGAGTTACATAAGTAGAGTGTGACACACGCTCGTGTGTGTGATACATATGCCCATGTGTCCGTGTTTCTCTACATAGTCACAGTCGTGTAGAGCATGCACGATTGAGGCTAATGTGTTAAGAGAAAGAAAAAATATTTTTTCAAAATCATACCTTCAAACTCTTACAAGTAGAAAATACTCAACAACAGCCTGGAAACAATACAGGTAATTGTTAGATTACAATCAGAAAACATAATAAAAATAAGAAATAGTAATAGAAACAATTATAGAAACATTTAGAACAGAAAGCTAGTAGAAACATAACATAATATAGAACAATACACACAAAACTTACTAACAAGCTTAATAAATTACAGAACTAAAAGCTTTACTAAGAAATACACAAAACATAACCATAACAATTGTATAGTTATGCAAAATGTAAGTAAAAGAGAGAAGAGTAATAAGATCATATGCATAATATGCATTACATAACATAAATACCATAACAATGTTTTTAAAAAAGGGATCAAGTGATCCATATGCATCAGTTTTTCAGTATTAAGCCCGACATCCAGGTTAGATGTTAAAGGTATATATGAATGGGGTATCTGTAGGATTTTAACTTTCTGACTTCGATCAGATTGGTTAGAGTTCAGCTTACTAGTATAAGGACTAATATCGTAGAATTTTCAGTTTACTAGTACTTTGCTGGTATAATGCAACCTATATAGCCAAAATGTTAAATTTCTATGTTCATCAGTCTAATTAGTACAGTTGGTATCTTCGGATACATAGATTTCAAAAATAATTTTTATTCAGTTTTTCAGTATTTTAGGATCTTCAGATCCTATCAATAGTATTTTTAGTAAATGTTTTTAGTAAACAGACCCAAGGGCAAACAACATAGTTTCAACATATTTCGTACTATGATACGTTTAGCGTGGCATAAAATAATATTCAGACAAATAGATAAACAACAGTTAAGAAATTAATATAAAGATGTATAACTACATTATAAACATTATTTGAGCAAAAACATACAAAATTCAGTTAAAGCCTAAGAGAATTCAAGAATACTTTAGGTTTTAGAAACTAATTAAGAAAAAGAACATGATAATGAATATCAAAAAGGGAAATTTAGTACATTAGTCTCAATATTTAGATCCCTTTTCATAACAAATCGTATACGTATACCTATATACATAGTTATGATAAGGTATGAAATAGAGCTTAAGTAGTGAGTTTCAATAGTAAGATAAGCTAGAGTAGAAGAAGTTATTAGACTAGTTAGAAACTTGGTTAAGTTTTTTAGATTATTAGTTAGCTAGTGGTAGATTAAAATAGAGTCTACCTAAGGTGGAGATAGGAGATGCTTACCAAGTGATTTTTATCACTCATCCCCCTCAATTTTCTTTCTTACATGTTTGTGTTTTAGGGAGTTGAGCTTGGAGCACAAAATGGCTAAAGAGTGAAATATGGCTTGAGTAGGTGTTCACTCGATGTTTTCAACTGTATATATATGTATATATGTATTTAGTTTTCTGTATATAACATGTTAGCGGCTTGCATACTTTGTATTACTCATGTATAGGGGATGTATATTATCATATATATTTTCAAATATTAAATAATGATAACAAAATATAAGTTTTATTTCAGGATACTATATAGTGGATTTCAGTTAACTATCACATATTTCATTTAAGCTTCCGCTTACAATTTTTTCAATTAAGCAATCAGAGTAAGAATTATTGCTATATATTAAAGAAAATTTCAATTGAATTTTTTTTTTCTATATTTATAATATATAGTAATATATAACAGCAAACCTCACAATTTTTAACATAACCTTGTGACAATGTTCATAGTTATGTTATTGAGTATTTGGATTTACAATTCGACAATGTAATAGCATAATATTAAAAGTGTTAACATTATTTTGATAAATTGTTATAAAATTTACAATTCAACAGTGTGATAGTATAAACTATGTTTATTTACCTTTGTATAGTCATGGATTTATGGAGAAAAAGACGAAGGTTACAAAAGTAATTATATGGTATAATGTTAGAATTCTATTGCTATCAAAAATACAGGATTATGTGCCCCTGATTTGATATAAGTCGAATATTTTTTAATAGTGGTTGGAGACATTATAAAGAGTGATCCTAGAAATTTGTAGTTGCATTATATGTTGATGAGATTATGAAAAACGATCACTATGGACCGATGAATAGATGATTTGATTAAGCTCTACATACAATTTATGTAATTATTCATTATATAAAGAATTCACCTATATATATACATATGTATATCATAATCATCGGTTGTTCTTTTACTACAAAAATATAAAACATTATTAAAAATGTAGATTAATTAGAAGATTAATTATTATTATTATTATTTTTGATTGAATTATTTTATATATATACAACATTGTAAGTGATTTATTGAGATATTATTTTATTATAGAGTACAAATTATAATTATATGTATTAAAATATTTGTTTTTTTGTATTTTTAAAATATTATTATGTTAATAATAACAATGATATTCTTATCTTAAAAATTTAATAATAAAAATAAAATTATAATAAATTTAATAATCAAATTAGTTGATCATCACATCGCCTTACTAATATAAGATTATAAGGATACTTTATTACTAGAGAAAACTTGAAGGGTATTTAGCTTGTCTAACTTGTGAGTTTATAAAAATTTGATTTGAATTTATTGTAATGACATTTTTTTACCAACATAATCAAAACGATGTCATTTTAGTGATCTATATTAAAAAATTTATAAAAAAACTCATTAAATCCTATTTTAAGAAGTTTGTAAAAGGGCTCGATTCAATTAATTAAGTCCCAAGTTCAAGCTCATATCCATTAAGCTCGTTGAACTTGAACTTAAGTTTAGGCTCGATTCGGCTTAAATACAACACTAACAATAATAAAAAGATCCTGAATATTAGTTTACTTAAATTTCTTTGAAAGTGTAATAACCAGAAGGTAAAATGGTCTTTTTAGATTGGAAATCATGGTTAAAAGTGAGATTTTTTAATAAAAAATAGAGTTGAGAGTGTTCAGAGGTAAAATAGTCATTTAAAAGTTATATATGATATTTACATGGGTATTCTCAAGAGAATATTTCATGTATGGTGCGAAAAGAGAAAGGAAATCTGATATTTCATTGACGTATGATCATGTGCCTTAGGCGCACAACCATGCCTCATGTATGCACCACTTATATAAGTTAAGTTATTTTTCATTTATGCCAGAATTTCATTTTATTAGCTTTTCTTCTTCTTCTCCTTTTCCCAATGAATCCTAAAAGAGTTGAGAGAGATCAACCAGAAACCATTAATCAAATTAGAGAATTAGAACTTGTTAGAGAGAGAGAGAGAGATTCCACAACCATGGCTAGAGGTAAGTGTTTTCTTCTCTCTTTCACTTTGTTTCATAACAGGTACTCTCTGTTATTTGAGCTTTGATGAATATTGGCTATTTGTTAAGACTTGCTTGGCTTGTTAAGTGTTGAAATGATGATTTTGAAAGTTGATTGAGTGAATGATTTCATAAAAATATGCTTATATGTTTGTATATATGTGTTTCATGTTCTATTTTGAGAGATATGACTTGGTTGGCGTGATTGTGATGAGATTTGATGAATATATTTGTTATTGTTGATGCCTTGAGTGTATGAGATCCTTTAATTAAAATTTGGAAAGTTTTGGATTGAGAAATAACTGAGATTTTTGGGTTTTTAGACATGTATTATAGAAATTGAGTCGAGTGCATGATCGTGTATCTGTAGGATCATGACTATGCAACCTCATTTCTACAATAACATGACCATGCATTAAAGTCGTGCGCATCTGGAAAAGCTAGATACACGACTATGCAAGCAAGACCACGATCGTGTGCTTATTCCTAATTTTGCACATCCGTGTAAATAGGTCACGAGAGTGTTAGTACGCTGCTACATGCTCATGCAAGTGTAGGACACACCAATGCAAGCTTATGCAAAACCATGTGTCTTACACTACATGCCTATGCAATTAGCCAAGAGTTTACAAGAAAATTTCAAACACTAGCACAGCCAAGTGCACGTTTCACGTACGGGCCCATTCACCCTCTTGCACGCTCATATGTATATAATACATGACTGTGCACCTAGATTAAATGCACAAAACATAATAGAAGCATTCCTAAGCAATTATAAGTCACTTCTAAGCATACAAAACTCAACAATAATAAGAGAAAACAGAGTATCATGCATGTGTAACATCATTTAGCATGACATGTCATACTTATATTTTTAGAAATGGATCCAAAGATCCAGTACCATATTTGAAAGTATAAAAATATATGATGTTTCAAATATCAGGTAAGGATGAATATGAGGGGGCACCTGTGAGTTTTATGATGTTAGAGAAGATATGGTCATTGACCAAACTCATTAGAAAGAGTTTTGGTTGTGCATTTGTAGTGTTCAGTAGGATTAATCTCATATGGCAAAGGTGTCGAATCTTTGTACTCATCAATATAGCGAGCATAGTAGTTATTTTTAGATATAGTATTTTCAGATACAGTTTTTTAGTACATATTATACATATATATATTCAAGATTTTTAAATCATAACTATTATTTCAAAAATTATTTTCAGAAAAGCAAGCCCAAAGGCAAATCTTTATAGTTTTCAATATTGATATGATATTAGTGCATTCACATCATGCCACATATATAATATTTTAAGAGAAATAGAACCAGATAAGACAAAGATACCACAAATATAGAAAATGTTACCAAAAAAAAAAAAAAAGAGAATGCTAAACCAGTTATAGCGTGACAAGTCATGAAACAATATTAAGCTTGAAAATTGTTTGTGTCAAAGATAAGAAATACTTACTGAGTGATTTTATCACTCGCTCTTTATTGTTTCCTTCTTTGTAGGTCAGTGATTCTTTAAGGTTAAGTTGGAGATAAAAGACTATGAGATTTTGGGGATATTGCTTGACAGTAGTTAGCATATTGGTAGCTCACATGTTTTGTATAGTTTTAACTCATGCAAATATGTACATTAAGTACAGTTTATAAGTACTATATGTATAGTATGTTTATAATAATAAGATACTTAGTAGTTTTTAATGTATGTATAATATTTTCTGCACAATACTATTGTTATTGTGTGTCTAAAGTTTTAGCACGCGAAAATTCTAAATTCAACAACAGTTTTGTTACTATAGGGATTCTCGTTACAAGATAAAGAATTGATTAATTATAATAACAAATAGTAGTGATCTATGACAATGAGCGAGTGATCTATGACAGAGACTCCGATGTATGATAATATTTAATTATTTAAATTATAAAATTAATTAATTAAATTATTAAAAAAAATACTCTATATAATGGGTATGTAAGAGTGAGTTCCTAAAACTATAAGGGGTGCCTTAAATTTCACCCAAAACAAAACCTAAAATAAAAGCCAGACAGACCTAAAAATGAAAATCACAAGCACAAGCTCTAATCAGAGGAGGGTTTCTACTCCTCTCTCTCACCGACTTTCTCTTTCTCGTCTCCGCTTCTCCGCACAGAGGGAGGAAACAGGACAGCCCCCACAAAGTACCATCTATATATACATCTATACGTACACACAGTTTCCTTTCAATCAGCCATCTTTATTCCCTTCCTTTGCGCCAACTTTTTCTCGGGGTTTTTTGGGGCTTTTTTTTTTGGGTCGAGATTTGATATCGTTATGCGGCAAGGTGATCAAACGGTACTTAGTTTGAGGCCTGGAGGTGGTCGTGGAAGCAGCAACAGGCTATTTGGTGCTTCTTCTTCTTCTTCTTCTTCATCATCATCCGCCGCCCCTCCGTCCTTGGCGTTTGGTTCTTTCTCTGATCTCCCTCTTTTACGTCCTCATGGCGCCTCGCCGGCCTCTTCTATGTCGTTAACGGTATAGTCAAGGATGAATCCACGTTTGTTTTTGTGGATCTAGATGGATTTTTGGGCGGTTTTGGTATTGTGTCGATGAGTTTTTGTTTTTGGCTTTGATGATAAGGATTGGGTTTTTGGTTACGGTGGCTTGGTTTGTGGAAATTTTGCATCTTTTGATGGATTTTAACATGTTTTATGTGCAATTAGTGTTTGCTTTGGGCTTCTCTCGGGTTTTCTTTTAATGTTTTTGTTGTGAGTATTATATCTTTGTTAAGTGTTAATTGTACGGTTTTATTAATGGGATATGTTAGCTTCTGAATACTGTTGGGTTTGAAATGTTTTCTAATATATGGTTGTGTTTGTGAGGAGAAATATGGCTTGTTTTATGCCAAAGTTTTGATTTTTATGCAATTTAATTTCTTTGAAAGGTAGAATGGTTCTTTAGAATATAAATGAAGTTGAAGATCGAAAATTTCATCTTTTTGTGTTTGCATCAGCATTGTTGTTGCAACTCTATGTTATATAGTGGTTTGAGTTTTCATATGAAATCAAATGAACGAAAAAGAAGTGCAAACAGAATTTTATAGTTCTATAGGTTTTGGAATTAATGCCTTGGATCGGAGATAATGTAAATGTCCTGATTCTTGGCGTGGTACTAAGTATGTGTACTCCAGTAAATATGGACGGAAAAGAGTATGTGGGCTTTAGGTGGGCATACTGTGAGTGTAGGTTGCCCATGAAGGACCTATGGATATTTTGACTCTTTAAAGAAGAACAACAATTTGGTTCCATTAGTAGCTGTAATTTTCATTTCATTTTGTAAGCAGTTTTCAATTTAATCCTTGTTTCAGGTCTTTCATGTATCTATTTCTTCATTTAGCAATTGGCTTTAGCTTTTTCTGAAGGCTCTTGACACTTTGATTGGTTTCTCATTGTAGACTGGAGATGCAAGGTTTGATAGTCGTGAGCATGTGCTTTACACTCGAGACCAGTTGTTACAGCTTAGAGAGGTAATATGCTTGTGGTGCTTGCAGCTTATATATATAATCAACTCTATTTAGATTAAAAGTTGAATAAGAAATCATTATTTTTATATCTTATTATTATTATTTTTTTAATAGAAAAATGTCAAAATAAGTTCGTTATGTCCTTGTAGGCTGTTGTTGTCTCTGATGATATTCTCAAAATCAAACAAGAATTTGATGCTGAAGTTTTTGGCGAAGAGCAAAACTGGGGTCGTGCTGAAAATAATGTGAGTTAGAGTTACTGGCTAAACTTATTTTTGTTGTTAATTATTCATTTTGTTTGTCTTGGTTGGTGTGTGGAGGGTGTGATTTGCTGAGGTAAAGGGAATGTGATGGTTATGGGTGGCTGAAAGTTTTTCTCCATCATATTTCTTTTGTGTGCATCAAATGTCTTGTGATTATTTTACCTTTTTGAGCATATTTTATGCCTTCAAATGACTCTTTTCTTCCCCTACTTCCAGCCTCCAAATCAACCTCAGAGTCGTTATTCTGAACCAGATAATCGTGAATGGCGCCGTCCTGCACAGTTTTCTTCTTCTGGAGAGGAGAGATCAAGAGACAATAGAGAGTTTGGTGGACAATATGACTCTAGGCATATGGATGCAAATCAGTTTAATCGCCAAGACATTAATTACCAAATTCCAAGGGCACAAATATCATCTAACCAAGGGGTAAGACATTGATTTAGCTGACCTTTTCATTACCTTGCATAGTTTTATTTGTCTAGGTAATATTGTGTTGGTTACAGGGTGCCATGGTGTGTGTATATGTTATATCATATTGTGCTTCCTGGGTTATAAAATTGAGTTTCAAACTGCTTCAGCAAAGATTATACAGACCATATGTATAATTATCGAAATGCTGTCTCTTTACAAGATCTTATATGTGAAGGCGAACTATGCTGGCTACTCCAATTATCTGTTGACTTTGTATATGGTATGATCTGGGCCAGTGATGATAACTTCAAATGTGCTTGTATTCAATACCAAGAAGTGTTGATTGAGAGTTTTTCTCCAGCTCTTATTTGTGATGCATGTTACACACCTTTTTTGCTTAATTTTTTATTATAGGTTTTAGAATTAAAAAAAATATATATATATTTCCATATGATGAGTATGAAAAAAAAGTGTATCGCATATACTAAATTATTCTAATGTGTATGTGCTATTTTCTTGACTCTAACTTTGGCAAAATGTATTTTATGTTTTCAATCAGGGACCAACTCCAGTTTTAGTTAAGGCTGAGGTTCCATGGTCGGCTAGAAGGGGAAATCTCTCTGACAAGGAGCGTGTCTTGAAGACTGTGAAGGGGTAATGCTTTTGTTGATCTATTTTCTGCAATGCTACTAGTTATTGAAAATCAATGACAACAACCTTGGTGACATCATTATGATTTTAATCCTAGAGTTTCAAATATATTCAAGCACATGGTGAAGGATGTTATGCTTAATGATTGAATTCTTCTATACTTGATTTCTTGATGTAATCCATATTTATTGCTTGTAAAAGGCTCATGAAACATATGAGTAGTACATGGTTTTCTGATTCTTATTTTCTGTTGCCTTGGCAGTATTTTGAATAAGCTTACCCCTGAGAAATTTGATCTACTTAAGGGTCAACTCATAGACTCTGGCATCACATCAGCTGATATCTTAAGGGTATGTTCCTTTTTGTAGTTTAATATGTTGGTATTTTTAGAAATTTATTAAGTTGTTTACTAAATTTGTCGATTGTTTTGCAACAGGAAGTTATATCTCTTATTTTTGATAAGGCTGTTCTTGAGCCCACATTCTGCCCCATGTATGCACAGCTATGTTCTGATTTGAATGAAAAGCTGCCCCAATTTCCCTCGGAAGAACCTGGTGGGAAAGAAATCACATTCAAGCGTGTCCTCTTGAATATTTGCCAGGAGGCATTTGAGGGTGCTGGCAAACTGAGGGAAGAAGTAAGACAGATGACTGCTCCAGAGCAAGAAATGGAGCGTAGGGATAAAGAAAGAATGGTCAAGCTTCGTACACTTGGAAACATTCGTTTAATTGGTGAGCTTCTGAAGCAGAAGATGGTGCCTGAAAAGATCGTCCATCACATCGTTCAGGTTTGTATTGGTAATGATGATCGAAAAGATGAATTAATTTTGGAACATATATTTGTTCTTTATTGGTGCTCATCATCTTTCGTTGTGTTATGCAGGAACTTTTGGGAGA
>JAJEJH010001022.1:0-53361 GCA_026122585.1 Anacardium occidentale
GGATTGATGATTTATTTGATCAGCTGAGAGGTGCAACGGTATTTTCAAAGATTGATTTGAGATCTGGGTACTATCAGGTCAGAGTGGCAGACAGAGATATTCCCAAGACAGATTTCAGGACCAGATACGGGCACTATGAGTTCGTGGTCATGCCATTTGGGTTGACTAATGCCCCAGCGATCTTTATGGATCTGATGAACCGGGTGTTTCACGATTGCTTAGACCGGTTCGTGGTGGTTTTCATTGATGACATTCTGGTGTATTCCAGGAGTGTGGCAGAGCATGAGAAGCATCTCAGATACGTGCTTCAGAGATTGAGAGACAGACAACTGTATGCCAAGTTCTCCAAGTGTGAGTTCTGGCTTGACAGAGTTGCCTTTCTGGGTCACGTGGTTTCAGCAGATGGTATTTCAGTGGATCCCAGTAAGGTAGAGGCAGTTTTGAGTTGGCCAAAGCCGAGGACAGTAAAGGAAATCAGAAGTTTCCTTGGATTGGCAGGTTATTATAGGAGATTCATAGAGGGATTCTCTAACCTAGCAAGGCCTCTCACTACCTTGACTAGGAAAGAGGTTCCATTTGTTTGGTCAGATGAGTGCGAGGCACGATTCCAGGAGCTTAAGCAGAGATTGACTAGTGCTCCAGTTTTGGCGCTACCACAGGAGGGAGTTGAATTTGACATTTATACAGATACGTCCCATCAAGGGATTGGGGCAGTGTTGATGCAGAGTGGTAGAGTTATTGCTTATGCCTCCAGACAGTTAAAAGATCATGAGATGAGATATCCCACTCATGATTTGGAGTTAGCTGCAGTTTGTGTTTGCCTTGAAGATTTGGAGACATTACTTATATGGAGTTAAGTGCAGCATTTATTCAGACCACAAGAGTCTGAAATATTTCTTCACCCAGAGAGAGCTCAATATGAGGCAGAGGAGATGGTTAGAGCTGGTGAAAGATTATGATGTTGACATCAGATATCATCCAGGGAGAGCCAATGTAGTGGCAGATGCTTTGAGTAGGCGAGTAGCCTTATCCAGTCTTTCAGTCCAGTCAGAGCTACAGTATGAGATAGCCCGAGAGCAGATTGAGATAATGACTGCGGGTTTCTCCAGATTACAGATCAGATCTTCTTTGTATGATGAGATCAGAGAGTGCCAGATATCTGATGAGTGGACTCAGAGTATGCTTCAGAGGATGGCAGAGAGAGCAGTGCCAGACTTTGAGTTCAGAGATGGGATCTTGAGATTCAGAGGCAGAGTATGTGTGCCACATAGTTCAGAGTTGAGACAGAGGATTTTGTCAGAGGCGCACAGCACGGTGTATTCAGCGCACCCAGGCAGTACAAAGATGTATTAGGATCTCAGAAAGAGTTTCTGGTGGTCAGGCATGAAGAAAGACATAGCAGATTTCGTTTCCAAATGTCTGGTATGTCAGCAGGTTAAGGCAGAGCATCAGAGACCCTCAGGTTTACTTCATCCTTTGAGTATTCCTGAGTGGAAGTGGGAAGATATTTCTATGGACTTCATTTCTGGTCTTCCCAGAGTTCAGAGGGGATTTGATGGCATATGGGTGATTGTGGACAGACTGAGCAAGTCAGCTCATTTTCTGCCTATTAGACAGGGTATGTCTACGGATCAGTTGGGGAAACTGTACATCAGAGAGGTGGTCAGACTCCATGGTGTTCCCAGGACTATAGTTTCAGACAGAGACTCCAGATTCTTGTCAGCTTTCTGGAGATCATTGCAGAGAGCCTTGGGGACCAGATTACAGTTTAGTTCAGCCTACCATCCTCAGACAGATGGGCAGACCAAGAAGGTGAATAAAATTCTGGAGGATATGCTTAGAGCTTGTTGTATGGACTTCCAGACCGATTGGGCAGAGTTGATTCCCCTCATGGAGTTCGCGTATAATAACAGTTATCAGACGACTATTTAGATGGCTCCATTTGAGGCATTATACGGTCGGAGGTGTAGATCTCCTCTTCATTGGGATGAGATTGGAGAGAGAGATTCCCTGGAGACAGTTGTTGGTCCAGAGATAGTTCAGGATATGATTGAGCAGATCCGGATCATCAGGCAAAGGATGAAACAGGCCCAGGATCGACAGAAGAGTTATGCAGACCTGAGACGCAGAGAGATTGAGTTTGCAGTAGGCGACAGAGTTTTTCTGAGAGTTGCACCGTACAGGCACGTGCTCAGATTTGGCAGAAAGGGGAAGTTGGCCCCTAGATACATTGGTCCCTATGAGATACTTGAAAGAGTGGGGACAGTTGCCTACAGATTGGCTTTGCCAGCTAGCATGGACAGGATCCATAATGTGTTCCATGTGTCTCAGTTGAGGAAGTATGTGGGAGATCCTTCTCATGTGCTTCAGTTTTCAGAGGTTGAGTTGGCTGATGATTTGAGTTATCAAGAGCTGCCAGTACAGATTCTGGACTATAAAGTCAAGGTTCTCCGGAACAAGCAGATTCCTCTAGTGAAGGTCTTATGGCGCAGTCAGAGAGTGGAGGAAGCCACTTGGGAGGTAGAATCTGAGATCAGGGATAGGTTCCCAGAGTTATTCAGGTAATTCCGGGGTCGGAATTTTTATAAGGGGGGAGGAAATGTAGCATCCTAGATCCGAAACCCTTAGGGGTAGAGTTTTGGGGTTAGAAATCGAATTCAGAGAGAGATTGGGAGTCTGGTTAAGTTCCAGGGTGAGTTGGTAAGTTTTCGAAGCCATGCGGCTTCCGTTGGAATCCTTTCGGAAGGATTCGATTAGGCGAGCGAGCGGGAAATAAGTTATACTTATTTTCCTGGTGCACGACCGTGCATCATTAGTGCACGCCCGTGCATGGCCTAGTATTTAAGTGGAACCGTGAGTTAAGTTCATTTCTTTACTCACCCGTTTGCATTTCAGCCATATTCTCTCTTTCATTTCAGTGCCTCCCGTTCCTAGAGAGGAGACTCAGCAGCCATTAGCTCCCAATCCGATTAGAGAGCCAAGAGATTAGTGATTTCAAGCTTGATTTCAAAGCATGGAGAGAGGTAAGTGTTCTCTTACCTTTTCCTTGAGTTTCCCGGCATGTTTTGTGCTTCTTGATGCCATGGATGTGTTCCTTGCATGTGGATGATTGTTTGAGATAATTATATGGCCTTGCATGTTGATTTGGATGACAAATTTCCACCCTTGAAGCATGCATGTTTGTATGTATGGCCTTAGAAAGAGAAAAGAGATGATCCCATGGTAGGTTCCATGTTTGATGATGCATGTTGCATGTGAAGCTTGAATGGTGATGTTTGAAGTGTTGGGAATGTATATTTGGAGTGTGATTGCAATTGGATGTGTTTTGGTTGGCCGTTTTGTGCATTTTCCGAGCGGTGCTTTGTTGAAGAACCAGACGCACGACCGTGCGCCCGTATGGCACGGCCGTGAGCCTGTGTTTCTCCAGATGCACGCCCGTATGCACGACCCATGCACGGCCAGGAAATGTACATGCACGCCCGTGTGTCCGCATACGCACGCCCGTGCATAGGCAATTTCAGGGACAATGAATAGTAAATTCCTGAGAGTTACACGACCAGGCGCACGACCAGTGCACGGTCCCGTGCGTCAGGGTGCACGCCCGTGCACATTTCATGCACGCCCGTGCATCAGCAGAATTTCAGAAAAATGTTATTTGAATGGGAAATTGAGCATGCGAATTCAGAATAAATATTTAATGGCTTCAGATAAGCATCAAATAAGCATATAATGAGTTAATAAGCTGCATATGCATGTCATGGCATTACATGTAGCTTCAGAGAGGATCAGGGGATCCGAATTCAGCAGTATTCAGAACCCGATGTACGGGTGAGAGTATAGGGTGAATACGAGGGGGCATCTGTGGGAATCAGCCTTCTGACACCAGTCAGAACGCTGAGCAGTGTTTTCAGATTCAGTTCCTGACACCAGTCAGATGATTCAGCAGCATTTCAGTTTCAGCTCTCTGACACCAGTCAGATCGTAGCAGTGCAGATATCAGATTCAGCTTTCTAGCCGGTAGCTAGAATGGTTAACCCACATGGCCAGGATGCCGAATCCCTGTATTACCCAGTCTGATCAGCACAGCAGGTACCCGAGGGTACAGAGAGAGGTATTCAGATGCATGCATCCAGTTTTCAGTTAGCATGACATGACATACACATCATGACATGCATCCATATGATAATAATGAATGAATGAGATACAGATAACAGTTTCCAGATTCCAGCAAGCGCATAGATGTATGATTAGGGCCGAGGCCAAGGTATGTGTTGTTTATGTGATTGTTGTGCTTGCTTGGGTATTGAGGGAAGTAAGGAGCGCTTACTGGGTGATCTTTATCACTCATCCCCCCTCCTTCTTCCAGTTTTACAAGTGTTCGTGCTGGGTTCGAGGAGCGGTTGGATCGAGGCTGACGGAGAAGGCATGCACACACACACCTCGATCAGTGTATATCAGTTTTGGACCTGTGTGGTCATTGTTGTACATGTTTCGTATCCAGATGTACAGTATATGTATATGATGTAGGCCAGTGGGCCCTTGTACAGAATAGTTGTATATCTCAGATATATCTATATATATGATGTATATTCAGATGAGCTTCCGCGTGTACAGAAATGTAAAGCATTGTACAGTTTCAGTTATTTTGTTTTCGTAGGATTCCCGTCGCGGGTACCCATATTTTCAGATGATTAATAAAAGCTCCCCAAATATTGTTATTATTCAGCACAGCAGGGGTACTCGTAGCGGCGGGTCCTACACAAAACTCGATGTACGGGGAAGAGTATGGGGTGAATACGAGGGGGCATCTGTAGGATTCAGCCTTCTGACACCAGTCAGAACGCTCAACAGTATTTTAGATTCAGATTTTTACCATCTGACACCAGTCAGATTGGGCAGCAGTTATTATTCAGCAGCTTTCTAGCCAGTAGCTAGAATGTTCAGCCCACTTGGCCAGGATGTCGAATCCCTGTATTCCATCCAATCTGATCAGCATAACAGGTACCTTCAGGTACATTCAGATTCAGTATTCAGATGCATGCATCCAGTGTTTTCAATTAACATGACATGACATACACATCATGACATGAATAATATTGGTATCAGTGAATGAATATTATTCAGAAATCGGTTTTCAGATTCCAGCAAGCGCATAGATGTATGAATAGGGCCGAGGCCCAGGTATGTTTGATTATTGTGATGTTTGTGCTTGCTTGGGTATTGAGGGAAGTAAGGAGCGCTTACTGGGTGATCTTCATCACTCATCCCCCTCCTTCTTCCAGTTTTTCAGGTGTTCGTGCTGTGGCTGGGGAGCGGTTGGATCGAAGCTGACGGAGAGGGCACGCACACACATCGCGATCTCAGTATGTATAGCAGTTTTGGACCTGTGTGGTCATATGTACCTTTTGTTTATGATTTTGTATCCAGATGTACAGAAACAGTATATGTATATGTGTAAAGGTCAATGGGCCCATTGTACAGAACAATATGTATAATCCAGTCGATGTATAGATTTCAGCTTCCACATGTGCAGAATTGAATTGTATAGTTTCAGATTTCTGTTTTTCGTAGGATTCCCGTCGCGGGTACCCATATTTTCAGATAATTAATAAAAGCTCCCCATAGTTTTCAGCAGCAGCAGGGGTACTCGTGGCGGCGGGTCCTACATCAATGATGATTAGAAACACCCAAAAATGTTTTTTTTAACTGTTTTTGGCCACCATTGATGATAGAGACAATAAGATCTGAATATCCTGTAAATCAGATGATTGTTTCCGATTACTTAGTTTACTTATCATCAGCCATTATCGCTGACATCAACGATAGTGGCTATTTTTTTAAATAGTTTTTAGTTTTTAATATATTTTATTTTAGTTTTAATACTTTTTATATTTAAATAATATTTTTATATTTTTGTTATTTTTATATATTTTATTTCATTTTTATAAATTTTTTATTAAAAAGATAAAAATATTTTTCAATCTTTAAAATTTAATTATAAACTATTAAATTTGACCGTTAGTTTTAATTAATAGATGAATATTTAAATTTTTAAAAATTATCCAATATAATTTTGTGAATGGCCATATGACTATTTCCTATCCAAGATTTCCTTAAACGTAAAAGTACAATCCAAAAAGTTTTAAAAAACCAAATACTCAAGATAACCAAATCTGACCACCTCTACTAAATCTGACTAGATTTTTGGTAACTATGTGACTATTTTCGATCACTTAATTAGGTTAATAACGATCATTATCAAGGGTAGAGATGACAGTTTTTTAAATATTTTATTTTAAAAATTTTATTAATTAATTATTATTAATTTAATGTAATTTTAATATTATTTTATTTTTAATTATTTTTATAAAATTAATTTAATTATTTTTTAATTTTTTATTTAAAGACATAAATATTCCTCTAACTTTAATCAATAGGTAGATATTTGGTCTGTTGAAACTTCTTGTGTGAAACTTGACATTTAAGAAAACCTTGGGTGGGAGTAAGTCATTTGGCCCTTGTAAATTAGTTCTTTGGTCAAATATCTAATATTCTTTATTCTTTGCGCATTAGCCCTTGGCCAAATACATAATATTCTTTATTTTTAGCACGGCTGACGACGACCACCTCGCGCCAAAGAGCTGTTCTGTCGGACTCTAATCTCTGTTTTCATCTCTTACTTGCATTATTAGTGGAGTGCGAGTGCAGGGTGGATTGACCCATTCATGGGTAGGTCTCTCTGAATAAAAAGCGAGACTCATCCATCTCCTTGACATTATTATTCTTATCAATAACAGACAAAGCAATTGGGCGGCCAAATAAATTATTATCTATAGAATACGATGCAAATAAAACAATACTTTCTCTCCATTGAATGATTTTAAAGCAGCAGAAATAAACAATAATTATAACTTTTAATCACATGTTATCCCTTTAACTTATAATATTTAAAGGCCAAAAAGACTTATTCCTTCCATCAATATTATCTGTGGTGGTAATTTTTTAAATTTTTATATTTTTTAAAAATTTTATAATATTATTTTTATATAAATTTTATTTTATTATTTTTAAAATTTTTTTATCAAAAAATGATAATATTTTTTAATATTTAATCATTAACTATTAAACTTAATTATTGATTTGAATAAATGAGTAGGTGTTTGAGTTTTTAAAAATTTAATAAATTTTATTTTTGTAAAAAACCTTGGGTGGAATTTGGCTTATTTTAAAACATTAATTTATTGCATGTAGAGATGAGTTTACAACTTCAAGGAAACTTGAGTCTCACAGCCTGACTTCAGCGGTTTATTACAAGTCTTATTGCGGAAGGAAAATTAGAAGCCATTCACAGTAAAGCCTCCATCAACACAAATGGTTTGACCAGTTATGTACGAGGCTGCAGGCAGGCAAAGGAATGCTACCAAAGAAGACACCTCCTTCGGCTCCCCAGTGCGTCCCATTGGAGTTCGAGATTCCACTGCCGTCAGGAATTCCTCATCACTCAGATACTGTAACCAAACAACTTAATATCATATACACTTTAATCTTGTTTCTTCTCAAAATATTGATAGGCTAGCCTGAGATGAAGTATTCTTACAGGTACTGTTAGGGGAGTCCAGATAAACCACGGTGCAACAGAATTAATCCTTATGTTGTCTTTTGCCCATTCACACGCTAAATTTTTCGCAAGTTGATTCATGGCTCCTGCAACTCATCCTTGATGAACTATATGCATACGGGTATATATATATGTGCGTGTGTGTGTGTGTATAGAGTTGACTGTAAATATGGGAATTACATACCTTTTGTAATTGAATATATTGATCCAATGTTTACTGCTATTACGCCACAAACAGAAGACATTAAGATAATACTTGCCGCTCCCGAAGCTTTCAAAAGCGGATGTGCAAGTTGGCACAAGTGATAAGCAGACTCAAAATTTGTAGTCATGATCAATGAGAATTCCTCAGCTTTGTACTCTTCAGTCGGTTTGCGTATATTTGTCCCAACATTATTTATCTACACAGCCACATAACGAATTCATTCACCTTCAACATGATTGAGTACATCAAAACTGAACGGATTTTGAAGATGGATGATGGTGATATACTTACGAGGATGTTGAGTTTGCCATTAAATAGAGTAGAGACGTGTTTTATCAGATTTTCTCGTTCTGATGGAGATGTCACATCACAAACTGAACCACTCACTTTGAAACCTTTGATTTCCCACTCACGAATGCATTCCATAAGCTCTGATTCATTCCTTGAGCATGTGTGCACAATGGCCCCTAGCTCTGCAAACTCTTCAACAACAGCATGCCTGAAGATTGATATAGAGGATGTTCATAGCTTTGATATTAGATATTTATAATTAACTTGATTAAATCTTAACCCCGTCATTTAAGTCTTACAATATTCACAATAATAAAAACCAATTACTTGATGAGAAGAGTTACCCGATTCCTTTGGTTCCACCGGTGACGAGAGCAGTCATGCCTTGAAGACTCCATCTATTGGGGCCTGCCTCACCCATTCTCACTAGGAAACCTATTGCTCTTCGACGTACTTAGCTTTACCCACTGGACTGCTATTTATAAACTGAAGCTGATAGAGTATTTTAAGCCAACCAATAGGGAAAGCGTGTGTGCACGCTCCCACATGCTATCAGATCAACGCACATGAGACATGACTGGCCTCACCAATTGATTCGCTGGCATCACCCTCCATCAAGATGTACGAGGTGTGGCGAACTATAAATTATATTCTTCGATCTATCAATAGGGCTAATATTTTTTATTCATTTTTTTTATACATTTTGGTGGTTCACCTACCTTAATAATCTAAAACAAGTCTTTTTTTAATGTTTTATTAGTTGTACATATTGCATCATCCAATTTTAAAAGTTCAACTTGATCCAACGTCCTAAATATTCTATCATAATATGTAGAAGCAATAGTTTCAATAGTTAATATCCTATCATAACATGTGAAAGTAATAATTGAATGAATTACTTTGTTATAATTGAGTAAAAACAAAGTGGGTTCGAAAAACTGATGGTAATATACAGATAGGGGTATCGAGTTTCCCATTAAAGAGAGAGGAGACTTGTTTCATTAACTTGAATTTTTCCCAGTAAACTTTCAAAAGATGGTAGAATTGGCTGGTTACACGAATTCAATCATGGCTTGATTAGTCACATGAAGATTATTGATTTCTTCAAGAAGCGAAGATAATGCAACTGAAGAACATAATTCTTTGTTTACAGATCAATCACCCAAGTGGCCAAGTACTTCATACGTATAGTTAATTTTCCCTGACATTAATTCAAGGCCTTATCCAATATAACAACGTACAATAGAGATATGAGTACATTCAAGAACATTCTTAAGAATTGGCCTTTAATTATTTGTTTCTTATTAGTAATCCGTAGGGGAGGAGAAGCCATTGACTGTAAATCCTCCCTCAACAAAATTACTTTAATTACCTGTTTCTTATTAGTTATAGTGAATGCAAATCAAGGAAAACAAATCATACAAAATAAAAGAGATTCGATCCCATAATCAAAATGTCTAAGTTTACCATATAGTTTTAGATACTCTATTTTAAACCTAACAAGATGATCTCCAATGACCAAAATCTTGGAAGTTGATTTAAAATTTTCAGTTTGTTGAACTAAGAACTAACAAGTAAAACTTATAAATCCACAAAAAATAAACCCACCCAAACCTAAAACTCTAAGCCTAATAAATAAAGCCTAAAATATAAGCCCATCTAAACTCAAATAAAAAACAATATATCTCCATTATATATATGATAAAGCCTAATAAAAGAACTCAAACCAAAGCAAGCCTAAGATAAAAAAGAAGCATGCTCCTTGCACGTCTCGCCCAAGAGAGGAAAGGAGAGTGCATGGCCTACCTAAGGGAGAAAAGGGGAGCCCGTGACTCTCATACGCATGCTGGCATAGAGCAGGCACCCAAGCGCGAGCGTGATCCACACACGCGTGTTGGGGAGTGATATTCGTGCTGCAGTTCTCCCGCGTGTGTATTTTTAAAAGTCAACTGCTGCATGTTTATCTCCGATCAGTTATCGGCAGTTACCCTCTTTCACGGGACTTTGTGAAGCGACTAGCAGGAACTTCTTTTTTTTTTTTTTCTTCAGAGAAAGAAACCAAGGCCTTTTGGCAATTGCCCCGGCAATTTTATCCCACAACTTAAAAACATTATGCCCAAATATCATACCGAGCCGTGCACAATAGCCCATCTGATCATTTAAATTTTTGACTGCTCTCAGTTTCAACACTACTAAAGCTTTGGCACACTACTTCCAGGTATGAACCCAGGGTCTTTTAATAGGGAATCATATATGCTCATTTTTTTTTAAAAAATTTTTTTTCTTTGCATGTCTTGAAGCATATGCATACAAACTTGGTCTGGCATACATTAAATAATTTTATTTTTTTTATATAATTCTATGAAGCTATGTTAAAAGTAATGACTGCTTCAGACATGTTGGTTTATTTAATGAATATGAATGTTAAAAATAATGAAATATATGTGTGAGAATATGCTATGCATTGCTAAGATTATTTTACATATTCAAATTAGATTTATCTTATTTTAATTATGATGACTATTAAACATACTTTAATTATGATTTAAAAAACAAACTCAAAACATGGTACATAATTTTTATAAGATAATTGGTAATTGCATATAATAATGTATTTATTTTTGTTCTGACATATTAATTATTGGAATTGGTTGAATTTATATTTGATATGTCAGTAAATTTGTTTTCTACATGTTATTTTTTAAAACTTATTTAGGATTACGTCAAATATATTGGAGTGTGTGTATGTAATTGATTGTAATTTTTTTAATTTTTATTTCCTTTTTATTTTATTATTTTGATATATTTTGTATCCTAAATGAATATATATATATATATATATATATATAAACCACGATAGTAAAGGTTGACATTCAAATCGAACAATATGGATGCCTAAAATCTTTCTATTGTTATACTTAATTCTTTGAATCTAACCCATTAAATAGATAAGAAAGATTGGGGTTTTTGCGAGGAATCCATAAATTATACCTTCTCATCGGTGTGTATTATTCGATTCAATCTTTGGATGATGACTCTTTAAACTTTATAACGGGTCAAAAACTCATTATACGCTTTTTTTAATCATATTTAAGATAGTTAAATAAAAATGATAAGTCTGTACTAACTTGATACAATACAAACTGATAACACAATAATTATTTGCTTATATTATATACACTGAATTTAATTGTCATGAGTAGTATTTAGTGTTTTCCTGTTTAGCCTTACAATTATTGTGTTATTTTAATTGAATTAAAAAGAAATATAAATAGTATACAAATATCTCATTTAAGAAAGTAAGGGTGTCTTCCCGTTTCTCTTACAGGTGGTAAATAGAAAAATATTTATAGAAGATTTTATATAGAGAACTTGTCAATAGATGTCTATTACCCATCTTGAGCAGCAGAGTTAATTTACCATGTTCATATCTGGGTATTGGACAAGAAAAAACTAAATTATCAAACAATATCTAATCATTGGTGTTGGTAACGGTCAAATAGTGTCTTCATTTTCTATTGTACCCCTCTTCATCCCCTATTGACCATGTATATGTTTCTCTCCACCATGCATCTCATATACATGAAAAGTAATATCCTCGCAATGATCAAGATCAATGCCTTGATCGAAACAACAAATTTGTTTATTTAAACACCCAAAGATGCTTCTTACCTAATTTGACAACTATTTGGAATGGCTTATATTGTGTATTAATACTCAACTTACCTAATTTGACAACTATTTGGAATGGCTTATATATCTATTATATGTAAATGATGATTGAAGAAGTAATATCACTGTTTTTAAGACTATGTACGTAATGTTTAAAAATTATATGTGAAGAATATAAAAAGGGTTAATTTTAACAAAACTCTAGTACTCTAAAATCCTACAATTTTGGTGTTTTATTCTAAAATAATGTTATTATGAAGTTGACTAAAATATATGAGGTTAAATATACTCACGTTCATTGAATTATATACTTATTATATTTATGGTCATTATTTTTTTAAAATGTTGGATAAAAATCATTGAACTTTAAATTTTATTTGTCGTTAAGTCATTTTACTGTTCATCCGTTTAAATATTTAACGGAAGCTTATGTGAATGCTAACGTAGACGTTGACATGATTATTTTACTGACTTGACATACCGTCAACGTCCATGTCAATAGCCACATCATCATCGATACAGTAAAAACTGATATGACATCTTGTCAGCGTTCACGTCAACATCTACGTTAGTTTCTATGTTGACGTGAACGCTAACAGGATATCACGTTAACTTTTATTGTATCGATAATGATGTGGCTGTTGACATAGACGTTGACGGTATGCCATATCAGCAAAATAGTCACGTCAACATTCATATCAGCTTATGTTAAATATTTAAACGGATGAAAAATAGAGTGATTTAACGGCAAACAAAATTCAAAGTTCAGTGATTTTTATTCAATGTTTTAAAAAATAATGACCGTGAATACAATAAGTGTATAGCTTAGTGACTATAAGTGCATTTAACCCAAATATATGAGTTATTCTTATTTATATAAATGAGTTAAATTATATCCAATTCTATTTTAATTTAATTTTATAAAAGAGTCAAACATGTAACTTGTGATCAAATAAATTTTGATCATAATTATCATATCTAAAATCTAACAATCATATATATATATATACACTATTTTAATTTAATTTTATAAAAGAGTCTAACATATAACTTGTGATCAAATAAATTTTGATCATAATTATCGTATCTAAAATCTAACAATCATATATGTATAAAACTTTTAAGTAAAAATAATAAAGCGCATCATTAAATTTTGTAGTACTCAATGAATGTGTGAAAATATATAAGCTAAAAAGCGTATTTCTAGTTGAAGTTTTGTTTATAGACAATATTTTATCTATTAATTTTTAAAAATCTAAATAGTTATCTGTTAAGTATTTTTTATACAATTTTTTTAACATTTTTAATAAAGTAATTAAAGTACCCTTACTGAAAAAATTAAAAATTATTATAAAATATAAAATATTATTTAAATATTAAAATTTTAAAAAAATAAAAATAATCACCGTTGAAAAGTGAATCAGATGACTAGAAAAGACCACTTAGCCTGACCGTTTTTACTATCAATGATAACCAAAAATGGCCAAAATTATTTCTTTCGACCGTTTTCAACTACCATTGATGATAGAACTGGTCATATTTGATTATTCTATGAATTATGTGATTGTTTTCGATCATTTGATTCCTTTTTTGGTAGCCAATGCCATTGACACTAGTGAGAGTGACTGTTTTTTTATTTTTAAAAGTTTAATATATTTTATTTTATTTGAAATATTTTTTAATATTTAATTAATACTTTATATTTTTATTATTTTTATGACATTTATTTTATTATTTTTAAATTTTTTGTTAAAAAGATAAAAATATTTTTTAATACCATTAAAATTTAATTATTAATTATTAAATTTATCTGTTAATTTTAATTAATAAATAAATTTTTAAATTTTTAAAAATTATACAATATATTTTTGTAAATTAGTCTTTGGCCAAATATATAATATTATTATTCTTTGTGCATTAGTCCTTTAGCCAAATATATATTAAGGCCAAAGGACTTATTCCCACGCATAGTTTGAGATGGGGATAGATCCCACCCTCTAAGTTTTAAAAACCCAGGTTTTCACCTTTAATCAAAATTAATATTAAATATAATTATAAACAGTAATATTTCATAGGCAATTTTATTATTTTATATTAAAATTTTATAAAATAATAAAATAAATTTTATATAAATATAAAATATTTAAAAAAATTAAAAATATATTAAAAAAATAAGATAGCCATGGCCACGAGTATCGGCGGCGATGGCCGTCACTAACAAAGTCAGGTGGCTGTTTTCGGCCACTTAGTTGGCCTCTAGGTTCGGTGGAGGCGGTCAGATCTGATCGTCTCTATTAGAAACATAGGTCGAAAATGATCAGAAAGGGTCGGTCTTGATCCCACCAGTAGTTTTCGACCTTTTTTTTTGGCGGAGGCGACCAAACTGACCATCTTCACCAAAACTGGAGACGACCAGATCTCCATCGAACAGGGAGGCCAGGAACTAGGTGGTTGAAAACGAACACCTGTTTCCGTTAGTGGCAGCCACCGCCGCCGACATCAACGGTCATGACTGCTTTCTTTTTTAAAATTTTTTAAAATATTTTTTAAAATTTTAAATATTTTTTAAAAATATTTATATTTAAAAATTATTTTATAATGTTATTATAAATTTTTAAAAGACTATTTTAATAATTTTAATATAAAAATTATAAAAAATACTTTTAAAATGTGAGAAACTAAATTTTTTAAACCTTATAGGTGATACTGTATCCCAACCATAGGTGGAAACCCCAAGTATAGGTGGAAACAAGTCCTTCAGCCATATATTAATATGGCCAAAGGACTTATTCCCACCTATAATTTGAGGCGGGGACAAAGTCCCACTCCCAAATTTTCAAAAATCTGATCTCCCACCATTTGATCAAAATTCAAACATATTTTATAATTTTTTAAATAAAATAATTAAAATACTCTTTAACAAATAAAATTTTATAATAAAATTATAAAATAATTTTAAATATAAAAAAATAAAAATATATTTAAAAAAATTAAAATATATTAAAAAAATTTAAAAATTTTAAAAAATAATCGACATTGCCGATGCCACGGGCAAGTGGGCCGCTGATAAATCGCGACTAGGTGTAGCCATCTCCTACCACCTAGTTCCGTGGGAGGCCGATCGGGCTCCCTCAAGCAGGTGGGAGGCGCTAGATCCGGACTTCCTCCATTGACAAACGGACTAAAACAACCGCCGCATCAATATCGCATCATTTCACCATTTCGGCGGCAAGGTTCTGGCGGGGATAGACCGCCTGCCTCTTAAAACAGACTCCACCGTGACCGCCTTGAAACCGCCGTGTGGCCTTGAGGCGCCACACCGTGCGCTTGTTAACGCGAAGCTACCACCGGCTTAAAGATCGACGTCCATTGCCAAAGTAGTTAAATTTTGGGTGGTGGTGGGCTGTACTTATTTTTTTAAATTTTAAAAAATTTTAATATATTTCTTAAATTTTTTATTTATATAAAATTTATTTTTTTATTTTATAAAATTTTAATCATAAAATGATAAAATTATCCCTAGAATATTACTGTTTACAATTATATTTAATATTGAATTTAGTCAAAGGATAAGAGACCAGATTTTTGAAAATTTGGAGACGAGACTTTGTCTCCGTCTCAAACGGGTGAGAATATCTCCTTTGGCCTATTAATATTCATTATTCTTTGGCATGGCTGATCAAGACCACCTCGTGCCAAAGGACTCCTTTGTCATTCTCCATTCTCTATTGTCATCACTAGCATTATTAGTAAAATACAGATTTGTGCATTTATCGTTACGTGCTAGGAGTAAATTCATCCATCAGGTCTCACTTAAGAAAAAGTGCGACTCATCAATTTACTTGGCATTTTTTTATTAGTATTAGAAAAGCATGTGGGCGGCTGAATAAATTATTATCTATGGAGTACGATGCAAATAAAATAATAGTTTCTCTCGATTGAATGATTTTACAGCGGTAGAAATAAATAATAATTATAATTGTTAATCACATGTTATCACTTTAGCTTACAATACTTTATAGACCAAAAGACTTATTTTTAAATTTTTTTATAAAATAACTAAATTATCATTATCAAAAAATAAATATATTAAAAATAATTTAATATTAAATAAATAATATAAAAATCTTTAAAAATATTAAAATAAAAAAACAATTATTATCAACAACGGTGATTATTAATAATCGAATCAAGATGTTAGAAATTATCTCTTGATTTAATGAACGACTTGACAGAAGCGATCGATCGATCGATCTTCTCTTTTTTAGGCAAAACCTGTTATATTTGATTCTTTTCTCTATTAACCATGATCAGAAATAATCAGTAGAATTAAAGTTAACTATTTCTGATCATTCTTGACCATAATTAATGATAGAAACAGTTAGATCTTAACACCTCAAAAAAAAAGTAGACTGCATTTGTCACGTGTGATCCAAAAGACTGTTTTTAGCCTTTAAATTTGATTATCGATAGCCATTACCAATATCGACGATGGTTATCTCTTTAATTTTTTATATTTTAAAAATATTATTTTAATATTTTCATAAAATTTATTCTATTATTTTTAAATTTTTTTATTAAAAGAATAAAAATTATTTTTTAATTATTAATATTTAATTATTAAATTTATCTATTAACTTTGATTTAAAATTTTAAAAGTGAGATACTTTTATTCCTTATAGAAAACCTTGGGTGGAATTAGTCATTTGCTTTATTTTAAAACATAAATTAATTGCATATGGAGATGAGTTTGCAACTTCAAGGAAACTTGAGTGTCACAGCCTGACTTCAGCGGCTTATTACAAGTTCTATTGCGGAAAGAAAATTAGAAGCCATTCACTGTAAAGCCTCCATCAACACAAATAGTTTGACCAGTTATGTAAGAGGCTGCGGGCAGGCAAAGGAATGCTACCAAAGAAGACACCTCCTTCGGCTCCCCAGTGCGTCCCATTGGAGTTCGAGATTCCACTGCCTTCAGGAATTCCTCATCACTTAGATACTGTAACCAAACAACTTAATATCATATACACTTTAATCTGGTTTCTTCTCAAAATATTAATAGGCTAGCCTGAGATGAAGTATTCTTACAGGTGCTGTTAGGGGAGTCCAGATAAACCATGGTGCAACAGAATTAATCCTTATGTTGTCTTTTGCCCATTCACACGCTAAATTTTTCGCAAGTTGATTCATGGCTCCTGCAACTCATCCTTGATGAACTATATGTATACGTTTATGTGACTGTGTGTGTGTGTGTGTGTGTAGTTGCCGGTAAATTCGGGAGTTACGTACCTTTTGTACTTGAATATATTGATCCAACGTTTACTGATATTACGCCACAAACAGAAGACATCAAGATAATACTTGCCGCTCCTGAAGCTTTCAAAAGAGGATGTGCAAGTTGGCACAAGTGATAAGCAGACTCAAAATTTGTAGTCATGATCAATGAGAATTCCTCAGCTTTATACTCTTCAGTCGGTTTGGGTATATTTGTCCCAACATTATTTATCTTCACAGCCTCATAACGAATTCATTCAGCTTCAACATGATTGAGTACATCAAAACTGAATGGATGGTGATACACTTACGAGGATGTTGAATTTGCCATTAAACAGAGTAGAGACGTGTTTTATCAGATTTTCTCGTTCTGATGGAGATGTCACATCACAAACTGAACCACTCACTTTGAAACCTTTGATTTCCCACTCACGAATGCATTCCATAAGCTCTGATTCATTCCTTGAGCATGTGTGCACAATGGCTCCTAGCTCTGCAAACTCTTCAACAACAGCATGCCTGAAGATTGATATAGAGGATGTTCATAGCTCTGATATTAGATATATATAAAATTAACTTGATTAAATCTTAACCCTGTCATTTAAGTCTAACAATATTCACAATTATAACAACCAATTACTTGGTGTGAAGAGTTACCCGATTCCTTTGGTTCCACCGGTGACGAGAGCAGTCATGCCTTGGAGACTCCATCTGCTGAGGGCTGCCTCACCCATTCTCACTATGAATTCTATTGCTTGTCGACTTTACCCAGTGGACTGATATTTATAAACTGAAGCTAATAACTTGAGTATTTTAAGCCAACCGATTGCGAAAGCGCGTGCGCTCACTCCCACATGGTATCAGATACATTTGCATGAGACATGACCACACAATTCGAAACGATGGCACCACCCTCCGTCAGAAGGTACGAATTGTTGCGAACTTTAAATTATATTCGTCAATATATCGATAGGGCTAATATTTTTTATTCATTTTTGTGGTTTACGTTCGTTAATAATCTAAAATATGTCTTTTTTTTAAAAATGTTTTATTAATTGTACGTGTTGCATCATCCATATATTCATTATAAAAAATTGCGAACATTAATTGATCTACATAGAGTTTTTGAGTCTCTTGCCACCCCTAAATAACAAGTAGTGCACCATTTTTTTGTACTCAAAAAGTAATTGTCGTATTACTTGTTTATAGCATCCAAATCTTTTATGTCAACTTTTGTACGTCAATAAATTATCTTGCCTATCTTTTTTTGTTCAAAGATTATGGTTTAATTAATTAGCATGCATATTTTTAAACTATTGTGAAAGTTTGGACAGAAGCCACTTGACTAGACATCTCCACGAATCCTATGTATGTATAGTTTGATTTCTTTTATTGGAAGTTAATCATCTTCTTTTAAAATTTAAGTTCTTATCCATGGATTTTGAGTGAAGAGTCCATCTATTGTCCCCTTCACAGCTATCTGCCTGAGCCATTCTGTCCTTTACCCTCCTCCTAAAGACTTTTCTTAGAAGAGAAAACCAGGGCAGGTCCCATGTCTTCAAAAAAAAATTTGGATCAATATGCCTTTTAATTTACTTAATCACATCCATCTTTTGACCTAATAGATAATTAAGTTATTTAATATCAATTATTAATCCTACTAAATTAAATAATCTCAACATACAATATTTGTTAAATAAATTAAAAAATAGGTTAAAAGATATATTCCCACCTAAGGTTTTCTATAAAGATAAAATTTCACTCTCTATCTTTTATAAATTTAAACATTTATTTCTTAACCAAAATCAATAATTAAGTTTAATAGTCAAAGATTAAATATTAACGATTAGAAGAGTATTGTTAGTTTTTATAAAAAGAATTTTAAAAATAATAAAATAAAATTTATAAAACTTAAAAATATTAAAATAAATTATAAAAATATTTAAAAAACATGTAAAAATAAAATAAAAAAATAATTATCATTGTTAACCATATATTCAATAATTATAGTATTCGATAATTAAATCAAAAGACCAATATAAAATAATTAAATCTAACCTTTTTTGTCATAAATATTTTTTTTAAATAATTAAAAATGATTGATTTTAACCAATTAATAGTTTTATTTAAACTTTTAAAATGTCAAAAACAAACTTTTACCCCTCCTGAAAACCTTGGTGGGAATAACTCTTTGGCCTAAAAAATATTAGAAGTTGCAGTCGCAATCATGAAGGCTTAATCTTATACCCTTCTTCAACTCATGTACAGGGATGGCAATACAGTTTTTTTTTTTTTTTTTTTTAATAATTTGAAAATTATTATTTATATTAATGGATTAATCTTAATTAATCCAATAAGATAAATTTGTAAGTCTGTACTCACCAAAATCTACAATTATATATCAGACAAATTAAAAATTATAACTTTCGTTCTAATTTAAACCCTGACGACTTGCATGATCCTGACATTTGTCACGAGGGTTTGCTGCTGGGGCACAATACAGCTATTTAGTTCCAGCAGTTCTTCAAATTCACATATATATGATTATTTCCTCCGCCTCTAGAAGATGTTATATCAGCAAGTGCCGCTGACGAGACACTAGCCCTCAAATAATGCCAGGACCAGTCTGCCTTAACACCACTACAGAACAAGGAGCAGTGGGGTTACGAGGAAAGGCTGCTTGCAGTCTGCTACGTTCTTTTGGATTATTGAGGTTCAGGGGTTTCACACACAAAGCTTAATGTCCGCATACGATCGTCATCAACTTTTATTTCTTCTCGCTATTAATTAGTTTGTTAGAGAAAAATAAGTGGATTATTGTTAATTTATTTTATCTTTAATAAAATACATAAATTTGAATAATACAATAAATTAAATTAATTAAATTTATGAGTAAATAAAGTGATTCATTAATCTACTATATAATTATGATCTTTCTAAAATTTAATTTAACATAGAATAGTTTATTGAGAAGTGTGTGATTTTAAAAATAGAAAAATTATCACTTTATTACAATAAAATTTCATGATAGTTTTTAAATTTTAACTTTCATGAAATTTCAGATATTTTTATAAATCTAAATTAAAGTTATAATTTAATATTTTATAATTTATGCGTGCATCGTATAGATTAAGATTATTTTTGTTTATGTAAATTATAAATTTCATATGATATCATAGTCAAATGCTTTAAGTTATAAAATTTGAAAATTTTAAATTTGAAATTAGAACTTTGTTAATTCTGAAATTAGGGTTTATCAATTTTGTGTTTGGGATTGAAATCAAAATTAAGGTTTGAAAATTCAATACCAATTTTATGGTACAAAATTGATAAATTAAACCTATGAATTAAAATTTTAAAAAATATGTGAAGTTGTACGAAATAGATATTGAATTTCAATCCGGTTTTTCAATTTTAGATTTTAGCATTATTTTTTATCTAAATTGGGATTAAAAAACTGTCTTGCACAACTTCATTATGTCGTGATTTGTAGCAAAATTAAACATCATTGAGCCACCCAAAAACTTGAGTCAAAGCTCCTATTTGATACTCATCGACTAGAATGATTAATTGATGTTTGAACTAAGAAGAAAACGCTAATTATCGTCGTGAAACTCTCTTCATTTGTTTTGACATTTCGACACAAATTATAAAGGCATCGAAATCACACGTAGGTCACCATAATGATCTTCGATTTCAAAACTCCCCAAAACTAAAAAACCATATACTTTATTCTAGTTATTTTAAAATAATAATTTAATATTCTATAATTTGTATAAAAATCTTATTAATTAGAATTAAATATTTATTTTTATTTATGTAAATTAAATTTTACATAGTTGTAATGCTAGAATCAAAAGTTGAGCAGAGCACAAAGATTGATTAGTTCAATGTACAAAGATTGGAAGGGTTCCTAAATCTATCCCTTTTCTTTGTTCATATCTATTATTAGTTGCCAATGACGAAGTAAAAAATTTGGCATCTTGGGATTAAAATTTTTAGAATAAAACGAATTTTTTTTTTTTTTATAATTAAAACAGAAGTTTTTATATTAATAGATTTTCTTTAACTTTTCCACTCGATAAATTCTCAGATTAAAATTCATGAATGATGCAAGTAGCTATGATTTCTTGAATAGGTAAAGTATTGAGGGTAAATTATATTGCCAGTGAATCGCATGTACATGACCCGTGAGACTTCTTATGGCCTTGATATTTCATAATAGAGGGACGTGATGGCCAATCACCGTTGGACATGAACACACATCAAGCAAAGATTTCACAATAACCAATTGTTTTAATTCGTAAATTTTGCTTTAATTCATACACATCGCATCTCCATCTGGATCACCAGAATCGTTAATTGATTATATTGTTTATTGAAATCAACACATTATTAGAAAATCGTTCTAAGGATCTACCTGACTAACTCAAAATCAGATAAGCATTGCACTGAAGGAGAAAGTAAGACACAACAATAAAGGGCAAATTGACCTCGGTTGAAGTCTAGAAATTCTTGGATTTGAAGATGACATCTGTGAAGTTATGACAAGTCAACTGCCATCCAAGGTGAGCACAGAGGCAAAGTGATAACAGGATAAACATTTTAGTCATGAATTGGGTAGAAACCATCCATGACATTCCTCCGTCAATACAAATAATCTGCCGAGTGATGTAAGATGAAGCACGTAAGAAAAGAAATGCTACCGGAGAAGAAACTTCTGCTGAGTCTCCAAGGCGCCGAGCAGGAGTTGCATAATATACCACTTCTAATTATTCTTTTTTGCTAAGCACCAGAAATATGGAGGTCAAATAGCATTATGAATAAGTTCAATTTAACTATAAAGAACATAAGATAGGGTGAATAGGAAATTACTTGCTCCACCATCGAGGTTTTGATACACCAAGGTCCCACTGCCATACTTCTTATGCTGTCTTCAGCCCACTCATAGGCCAAATTTCGTGTAAGCCGATTGATAGCTCCTAAAAACCAACTAAAGTTAAACGAAAAATAAAATAAAGTTTCATAAAACTCTTCAAAGGTACAACATGGAGTCCATAAATGATGCGGAGAAATTCATATTCGAAAGGTAAACTGCCTTAGCTGACATGTTTTTCAGTGAGAAAAAAGCGGACACAGATGATGTAAATACAATGCTTCCTGCTCCATATGCTTTCGGCATTTAAAAACAGGTTCAAATTTTGTGACCATGAGTGTGGAAATTCCTCTGCCGTGAACTCTACCATTGGTTTCCCGATACTTGTCCGAACATTATTAATCTATGGAAATATTAAAGCCTTGAATTTCAGGTTGAACAAAAAGTGGTTAAGAGATGGGAGGATTCATTTTAATTTTATCACTTGAGAAGATCAAGAATAGAATTTTATACTTAAATGCAGTAGGAATAACTAAATTGGGATTCCGAAAAAACATAGGGACAGGATAAAAAGTAATTTTGTGAAGCTATTGCTGCACCATACTCCATGCAATATGCCCCATAACTTCAAAATGCATAAGAGGTCGGTGAACTCTGTAAGAGATGCTTTTCAATGATAAAACAAGGAACACAATTAACCAAAATAGGGAATTGATGATCCCATGATTATATGTATTTTTGCAAAATGCGTCAATAAATAATCATTATAGGCCAGCTGAAACAATAAACTAGGAAATTATAGCCACCTTCACAACAATTTCATGACTCTCATGGGTAAATAAACAAACACGTACATAAACAATAAAACCAATGGGTAAAAGAGGAAATAAATATAGGAACTTACAAGGATGTGAGTTTCTCATCAAACAAAGAAGACGGAGACTCCATCAAACTTGAAAACCTAAACCATCTCAATCTCTCAAGCACCTGTTGGTTGTAAAGATCACTCTCGTTCCACGAACACGTGGGCACTCTCGCTCCAAAACCCTCCACAATGGCTCGCCTTTACAAAACAAAACAAAGCATGCCAGCATCACATTCACGTTAAAGTCCACAAAAAGAGGGAAGAAACAAAATGAGTACAAATGTACGTAGAAATTTTAGAAAGAATGGTGTTTAAACATCGCACGCTGACCACGGCGACTAAAGCAGTCTTGCCGGGAAAAGACCATCATTTTCGGTGGGTTGAGGCGCTTTCAGTGGAGCTTGCCTTGGGCTGAGTGACCCTGGCATGTTATAGATTTATATAAAAGGTTAAATGGGGAAAGGCCGGAAGGCTATTACCTTGAGGGTATTGGTTATTTCACGTCATCTTCTGCTAAAATGACATGCAAATGCTAAACTTTATGTTCCCCATTACTTGATCACGCGTATCTGCGTTCAAGAATAACTTTTTACGTAATTTGTAAATATAAAAGAATCAACGAATTCAAAAGTTGACTTTTTTTTCTCTCCATAAATTTAGTGAAAGTTTATATTTACATTACATGTACAGAAATCTTGGAAGGTTTGTGTTCAAGAAAACCAATTATTAGTTGATGCTATGATTCATTGAATCAGTTTGTTCTTTACAAGTATATTCAATAAATTGCTGAAAATATTGCAGGAATTACATAATCCCACTTGAAATAGATGGCAATAAAATTCCTTAACATTGTTTCAGTTAATCTAGAAACCAAGCGATGATTCAAACACTCCAACCAAAGATCCCGCATCAATTAATGGTCTATTTTAAGAAAGATGAATGTTGACCCCATGACTAGTGCTTGAGAAAAGGAATTAATATCCACATTAAAAAATTACATGTGATCAACTATGGTGTCGCTGCAATTGCTAATACTGAAATGGCAGGATGACCTTAATCGATGTCACAGTGGATCATTGCTTAAAACCAGTGAAATTCAATCCCATTCAATTACCTCCCAAAAACTAGATGTGAAGTTCTCGTTCTACCTCGATAGATCTTCATCAAAATCCACCTTAAAAGCTATTTAATTATCTGCACTAGCAATTATCTGATTCTTACAATAAGTAGTGTGCATAAACGATGGAGCAAGCACGATTTTGGATCTGGGCAAGCAGCAAAAGCAGTTCAGAGTCTAGTTTTGTTCTACCGGGCGGCAGTTTTATGGGAAGTGGAAGCTTTTGCGGAAGATGTCACAGGGCTTTTCAGTTGCTTCATATGGCCTCCAAAAAGTTAGAGTTGTAGTTTCTGTGGGAGAGAATTTAAGTCAGCTGAAGCCCTTGGCGGGCACATGAATGTCTACAGAAGGGAAACAGCTAAACTTAAGCGGTCCCCTATATACGAGAAAAAGAACCTTCATCATCAAGAATACTAACACTAAATATGCTTGGGGGGAACTTCTTGCATCGCTCTCACCTGTTAACGGCAGTAGTACTTATGCTATGGTCCTTGACGCCATCCAAGATCATCAAACGAGGCCCTTTTACTCTTCCCATTCACCTTCATCTAATTCTGCATCCTCTACATCTTTGAGTCGAATATTAAATAAGATTATAGAAAGATGCAAACTTCAAGACCCCAAGAGAGTGATATCCTCGAACTTGATGATTGGCCCGTTAGGGCTCTCATAAATCCTCTTTAAAATCTAGGATCTTTTCGATTAAACTTGAAAACAGTCTGTTTGAGATGACATGGGGCATTATCATATAGAGAATTCATTTAGTATTGTAATTAGAAAACAATGGCAACTTCCATGAAAGGCCACCGAGATGGAACCAACATAAAATCCAATTGGGGTTCCGTCGGTTTGTTTTTGTATTATTAAAAGATAATGACCAAGTAATAGTAAACAGAGCCACTCCTCCACACGAATCCATACAGGGGTTCTTCTGACTAACCTTTCTTGACTATACGTGTCTTGTCTTGTCTCGTCTCGTCTCGGCTTCAAATTTCAAATCCACCAATTTTTAAGTATTGTCTTGTCTCGTCTCGTCTCGTCTCGTCTTCAAATTTCAAACAATGATTATGTTATTATAAAGTTTATGTCAATTTGCAAGTAAGCTGTCACCCCTTGGGGCACAAATCAAAATTAGTTTATAATTAATTTCTCACAAATTAAAAGGAAAATTAATTTATAGCTTTAACCAATATAATTAATTTCTAACGCTTAAGATGGATTTCAGGTTGGAATTATTAATACATTCAAGCTGTAATTGGATTTAAAACTCAGTGCAGTGCAGCATAAGCCAGCAGATATTTCCTAAGTTGAAATTTTCAAAGTAAGAACTTTTCTATTAATCCTCTGGCTATAAAGAGAAAGAGCAAAAAAAATATTAATACGACAGGGATTGATAAAAGAGGAAGATGAAGAAACTAAAAAAAAAAAAAAAACGGTGGGAAATAAAATTGGACCATATGGCACTCTTGAGGGTACGAATGTCTGGCTGTCTTTGGAATTAAGGAGTTATTTACATTTGTCATCAATACTACCTTCCTCTATGTTTACTTTCACTCTCTTCTTCCTTGCAAATGATTTTGGTGGGTTTAGATTTCAATAGTAGCAGCTCTTATAGGTTCCGGTGGATGGTAATTTTAATTAGTTTGATTTTGGATAGATAATGTATGTGAAAACTAGGGTTTCCAAATATGAATTACAGTTATAAATTTTTAGACTTGTAAAAGATTAAACAATTATATTTAATGATTCCAATATAATTGGGTTTGATTGGATGACGATTTTGATATGTTTGGGCTTGAGTGGATGATCGTTTTGGTGGGTTTGAATTTAAATTGATTGCTATTGTAACTATTAAAGTTTTCAAACTTGAATTGTAACGATTAAATAAACATTAAGATGAGATAAGTAAAAATGTTATTCTTTTTAATTTTTTACCAAAATCTTAACCTTAAGTGGGGAAATATAAATTACTCTTGAATTAAATTACCACCAGACTCATTTTGATAGAGTTGATGACATCTCCACCGTGTCTCTTAGGCTTTCACATGGCAGAATTCTACCGTTAAAGTTGTTGGCATCTTCGATTTTTATAGTGTTACCAATCGATTAATCTATTAATATAATTATGTGTACTTAAAATGAATATCAAATTTTGTATTATACCATTATCTAATTAAATATATTTGAATTAAAAGTAAAATAAATTTAATCACATGATAACACATTACTATTAATACTTGTTTTAAGTATCCAATATTATTATATTAACTTAGTTAATCATTTTTAAATTACATTGGGAAGTTCTTTAATGACGCTGAGTCTCAAAATGTAGACGTTATTATGCATAACTTGTATGTACATTCAAATCAAAACTTCCATTTTAACTTATCATTTCTAAAAATAATTTTAATAAAATAGCAGATAGAACTTAAAAAATTATTTAGAATGTAGTTATAGCCTCAGCCAATACTTACGTACATACGCACACATATATACATAGAATGCCGTTTGTTTGGCCGTCAATAGCATGCGAAATAATGGGATTAGGCTTTGCTTTGATGGGCAAAGCTCGAGGCATGTATGTGTTTTCTCCTTATCTCTTTCATTTTTTAACATGAAGATGCAACATAAAAGATGATCATATTGGGAAACATTGCCTTAGTTAGTAGGCAGAGTCCTGGGCTAAGAGACATTCTGTTGAATTCTAACAATATGATAATCAACTCATCACCAACAAACAGTAAAGATGGATGATGTTGCTGTATTTTGATGTTTGCAGATGGAAACATTGGTAGAATAAGACTTTAGAGTGGAGAACAAAAATAAAGCACACTGCCAAATATCAACAAGATAGTATTTATGCAAGAATATTTTTCAGGTCAGGTAAAACTTTCATATTATCACTACCCTAATTGATTACAAACACCATTTGGGGGCATTAGCAGTCAATGATTTCAAATACTTGGATCAAACGGATCGTAAAAGACTAATGGCATTACAGATCAAGATTATTAAAAAGCTCATAACCTTAATTTATAAGGCAAATTTTTGTCTTTTGGCTTAGTTGAATTTGTCTAATCTTAGTAATTCCAGCTCATTTCTTAAGAAGACAAAGGAAGTAAAAGCAGGCCTTAACCCTTTCAATATAACATCACCACTAACTTCCAGTTGACCATCTCTCTCTCTCTCTTTCTCTTGCTCTAATGGACACTCATGATCAGCCTACGCCAGAAAATCCAGAGAAGGTGACTTCAGATGAACAAGCTGCTGATGGTGCAAGTTCAGTTAGGTCTTATGACTGTACCTTTTGCAAGAGAGGTTTTTCTAACGCACAAGCACTCGGCGGCCACATGAATATTCACCGAAAAGACAAAGCTAAGCTCAAGCAAACTTCTCCCTCAAACAAACAATTGGATATCTCCAAGATCAATCGACCCTCTTATGATTTTACACAGTCACCATCAAAGGAAGTTATAGCTTCAACTCAAGAGAGAAGTAATTCGAAACGACCTTGGATTCTTGGTGAAGAAAATGATGCCACGTCTAAAACTGACAAAACTCATGTTAGAGAAGTCCGACAACTACCTTTGTTTGCTGAAACACCACTGAGTAGCCGCCAAGGCAATGAAAACACTGAAATTGTTTTGTCATCATCGAGCTCATCGGGGTCGGAGTTGGACCTTGAACTCAGACTAGGACCTGAGCCTCAGGACTCTGCATCATCAACGGCAACCAAAAAGTTCTTCTGAATTTGAATATGATACGCATCATGATCCCTCTTGTTCTTCATTAATTTTTTTCTTTAATTTTTGGATGATTATTATGCTGTATTTTCATTTTATCAGCTAACTTAATAAATTAATCATATTGTTTTTTGTTACTTAATTACTTAAGTATGAGTTCCCATCTGAATTAAGTTGCATATTATTTGATTTCTTTTCATGGTTAGTCTTTTGTTGTATTTTTTGTTCCTTTGTTGGGTGGATTGTTGGGATAATAGAAGATTTGGTCAAGAATTCTGTGCCGACTCATGTACTTAATGGAAGAGACCATTCTTCTAACTTAACGTCAGGACAAAATTTTTAGCTGTATGACGATTGAGGAACGAGTGTAATCAGTCAGGTCTCTCAGCTAATGTAAATCATCCATGCGAACCTCTAGAAAGCAAACTAATGGCCTTTCAATTATTAGGGTTTACATGTTATATCTTCTGAAAAAACATCTACTATCGTAACCCTAGATAACATATCTTAAATCTAGCAAGTTTAAATGAATTCTAAGTTATATAATAGAATTTTAGAGCTTCATTCTACTACGTCAAACAGTGTACTACGATCTCCCTTTGCATGGATTTTTGAAATTCATTGGTAAATTAGGCGCTGGCTGCCCCTTGATGTTCCTGTGACTTTTGCCTGGAACTCAGACAAAGTTTTCACTTACCGTCTTCAATTCGAGAAATCTTATGCATGCATTCAGACTATTATTTATATATTGCCTTTTATTTTTTACTCTCTTTTGTGTTCTTCAGTCCACTTTTGATGACTAAAGGATCGATGCCTCCTAAGGTATAATTACTGTCAGATTAAAAGGTTTTATCATTTGAATTCTCATCACAACTAGGTTTCCTAAGCATTTATAATTGGCATCGAGCAAGCAGCTTTATAATGGTGATTACATATAAATACTTTGCTTAGTAGATAAACATTTATAAGGAATTAAAATTGGGTTAATCGAATTGAATTCATTCTTGCAAATTTATTAGGTAACAAGCCTTTTAATTCTATGCAAAATTATATATAAATATATGGCATCACTTTTTAAGCTTTCACACTCGTTTCTTGTATTAACTTTTTCTTTGCTCTTCTACTCATTAAGGATTAAATTTACGTTGATATGAAAGCTTATATATAAATTTTGTAGCAGAATATTCTTTTTCTTGATTTAATGGTGATTATTGACCTTATTCTCACTAGAGATGTCTTGACATTATAAAGGTAAATATGTGATATATAGAAGTACATTATGGGGACTAAGTTCTTACTATTTCAACCTGAATCAAAGAAAGGTACACTCATTCGGGTTCTATATCATGAATATCAAAAATCAAAGATAGTACTATAATTTCCTGGATTGCTTAGGTTAAGTTGTGTATATATATATATAGATGTATTAGTCAATTCTTTTTTTCCTTGTTGGTATATAAATATCTATACATGAAATTGTCAAAGTTATAACTGTATTTTAAATATCTTTTGTTCACTTATACCAAATATATATCACATTAATAACCTTTGAGGGATTTGACAGACCAAAAACAGATTCTTAATTTTATTTGATAAAGTTTCGGACAATAATTTAAAAAATACTCGTGAGAGGATCTTTAGTTATAGACAAAAGCTCCATTTCAGATGGGTGGGAAGAAAAAATAACGTTGTATAACCGGAAAATTCGAAATACTCATACGTATTCTAACTCTGCGTACGGGGCCACATGGACATGAATGCTATATATGTTTTGAATTTCACAAAATGAAAATCAGCCCATTTATCCTTGAAGTTAGTTGTATTTCTTTTTCTGGATAATGTAACTTGCTTGAATTTGCAAGTAGTTGGAAAATCGCCAGGATGATCATTTCAGAGTGGCGGGAAAACACAGTTCCATAGCTACGAAGAACAAGAGGGATTACTCATTGTGACGGCTGAAGCATATAGAACGTTTTAATTATACTTAGGAGATGATATAGCTAGTTTGGATCGTCTCATGCCGCATATATAACCATATGCAGAAGAGGAGGCAAGTTTAAGCTGCCAACTCTGTTAGAAAGATTATATATAATGTTTTCTTGAAATGAATATACAACTTCTGTTAACGTAATTAGGAATATTCTGGACCGGACTTGGATTACCTTACTTATTAGGGTTTGACAGTGTCCAAGAATCGACCAAATTAGAAATATGAAGACATGATATTGTTTTCAGAGTGCTCCAATTGACTTGAGGTTGACATTTCAAATATTTTATCCAAAACGTAAGCATTTTGTTTGGTCCCTTAGCTTTCATCGCCTAATTCTGTGTCAAAATGTGTCCTGGTTGTCAACTTGTCATTTCTTCTTGTTCTTGTGATCTCTACCCTTCTCAACTTTGACTATCGCACAAAAATTGTAACGCCTTGATTTTCTTTATGATTTGGGTATTGCAAGGATTATTCTCATCACAACAGTTTAAATTAGTGCCCGCCATTTGCGCATAATTTCTCGCTGTATTCAATTGTTGGTCTGCCTGCAAAAGAAAGAGAGCTATAATAAGCTTAGAATTGTGTCCTTCACTTAGAAAAAGAAGTCCTGGCCTTAAACCAGTATAAGTTTCGTGCTTATAACACTCATAAAACCATGCATGGGCAATAATCTTACAAATATTAAACAGCATTTGGATAATATTAATCTCAATGAATTTTCTCAGTCGTCGTCAACATATATTGTTTCTTGCGTAAACAACCCGCCAAACACCTTCCTCACTTCAGGCTTAGACTCAATCTGCTTCCCTTTAGGCTTTGGTTCCTGCTTCAGCTTCAAACCAGAAGGCTTCTGTGTAATCTGTTTGACAACAGCCTTCTTGGGCGGCAGCGTCCTGGCCTTCGTCTCTCCTCTTATGGTAGCAATCTGGACTTTAGGTATTTCACTGGACTTTTGGACAGCAGTTGTGATCTGGGAACTAAATTTATCCCAAGAAAATCCTGAGCCAATATCTTTTGCTTTACTCAAGAGGCTTCCCACTGAGGCCCCTGCAATCTCTGCCTTCTCTTGGGCATCTTCGGCTAAACTGGATGCTTGTGCCTCTTGCTTAGAAAGCTTTTTCACCTGTTCTTCAAGCTTCTTTGCTGCCTCAACTGCTTCACGAGCTTTCTCTGCAGCTACTCTTGCCTCCTCCTCAGCTCTTGCTTTTGCAAGAGCTTCTGCATATGCTGCTCTTCTTCCATCCTCAGGAATGGCACTAAAATGGTAACATTTCTATTAGGTCATGTACATGTTCCTTTTCAAACTGCAAAAAGTAAAGGCTTGGCATGCATTTCTAATCAAACAATATCACCGCAACTAACCTGAAAAGTTCATCTACGGGCCTTGCTGGGGCTGATGGATCCGTAAAAATTTTGACCACCTAAATAAGAAAGATGCCAGAGGTTCAGCCATTTTTTTTCTTTTTTGGTTTTTTAAGTTCAGCCGTTTATATGTAAGCTTTCTTTTATGGTTCCCAGGCTTCATTAAAATCAATCAATGTACCTTATTTTCTGCTGCTGCTGTGTTGGAGAAAACATTTGCCACTACTGATGCTATCTGGGCCTTTGCTACCTGATCATAATTTTCAGGAGCAAAAGACAAAATAAACATAAAGTAGAAAGAAAATTAACTTTGCAATGATTCTGAAAACAAAAAATGAAACCGTATATAACCGCATACATTACATTACTTTGTAGTCGTTTGCAGCAGTGCTTCCTTCAGCTGACACAACAACATTATATGAACTCTCAGGTGAAAAGTCTTCAGTCAAACTTGTCTTGATGAACGTATAGCTAACATCTGTTTCAATTACTTTTTGCAAAAACTCAGGTATGGTCAATGGCTGATTTCCTGCAAATAGATTGTTAAAGAACGAAGAAATTCCATCCAGAACATTGTAAGTTGATATCCCTGTTGTTTCATCATAGATGATAGCAACATGGCCAACTCCAGCCAACTGAGCGGCTTTGATTACTTGTAAGGCATCTGATGCAGACACCTCAGTGGTGGCACCATTTTCAGCAGGACCAATCGTTACCACAACTTTGCTAGCGTTTCCAATTGCTTTGGCAATTGATTCTGCATCTAGGAAGGTAGATTCAACAGCATTGAGACGCTTTGATTCTTCATTTGATATGATCTGCATTGATTATGCAGTGGAAGCAGGATAAATCAATCTAAAGCTTTCCCTGATCTAATCAAGGAACCATCATGCCCTTCTTAACTCTCCATGAACAATCTACCCACATCACACTTTTAGTTTATATGCAGGCTCAGAAAATTGAAGTCGCACTACGACATTCCCCAAAATTCATTTGCTAAAAAAAAATGATGTTACAAAGCCAAATCATTGACTTACGACTAAAAGATGGATATGAGATAAATTGTCTACCTGATAGTGAAATCATTGAACATATTAAGTTTACAAGTTCGATTCCATCGTAATCCTACTGAAGTTGGAGTTGGTTATTCTTTTAATCTTCAGCTAAAATCTTGCTTGAAAGAAAAGATCCAGCATACACAGTTTGGACAACTTCCTCCCCCTTCCATTAAAAGGTTAAAAAAAAAAAGCCTTAATCAACTCAGAGTTGGCGTAGCAACGTAGTTCAGAAATTCCCACAATCTAACATGTCAAATTATTTAATAAACTGGTTCTACAGGAATCACATGGGGCTCTATAATTATATGTTCTATCCTGATATCTATCATATCTTATTACAATTTACTATAATTGTTCATCCAACAGACATGATAACCCTCATTTTAAGCAGTTTAAGAAGCTAACCTTGTACTTCGCAGCAAGACGAGCCAAGTCCTGAGCAGCACCAAGGTCAGGCACACCAGCTCGAACACTAAAGCCTTCACGTAACAATGATTGGGCAATGCGAATACCAGCCAGTCCAGTTGCAGCTGCCACGAACACAGTGCCAGGGTCCTTTCTTCTAGAATTACCAAATGACAGCCCACTTCCAGAGTTGCTCACAACCGGGATCAGAGACTTGACATCTGGTACCTTGCTGAAGTTGAAGTTAAAAGGACTCGAATTCCGTGGATCCCCACTTACATTTTCTTCTGAATTGTCATCTTTTGATTTGCCAAGTTGAAATAACGAGAGAGGTCCTCCTCTTTTGGCAAAAACTCTGAGTGCTGGGTTCTTGTGAGTGAGCCTTGGATGGGGTGTGGTGGTGAGAAGAAAGGAATTGGATGTGAGTGTTGGAGCCATGAATGGATTAAGAGGTAAACAATTAACAAAGGGTAACCCTGTCCTTCAATGGAGAAGAGGATTGTTTTTTGTATGTATCTTCATTCAGGTGATGTGACAGTTGAGTTTTTTGTGATATGAATATCATCTGGATATGGAGGCAAGGGAATCCTAGCAAATGGCATGAAGCCACGTAGTCATAGTTTATCTATTGAAGAAAATTAGACACCAGACGATTTATGTAGCATACATTAAAGGAAATTTGAGGAGACAAATAACATTGACTTCAATTAAACAGCAGAGAAATAATGAGAAAATATCAGATGTTTGATAGACTTTGGTCCACGAAATCCATTACAACACAAGTTTGTGGGATTACTCTTAAAAGGGACATATATTATTTCGGTCATCATCACGACAAGCAATTTTTAATGAATTTCGTAGTCTCAAGTCTAATTTTTCAACAGAAGTTCCACAAATGCATATCACAAGGTATGAATTACTGACAGGCATCTATCTAATTGTGCATCCATTCCAATTTCTAGAAGTAAACCCATCACTGAAATCACATATGGGACAAGCTCCCCAGAAATGCATGTCTAAGACCCCCAGAAAAGCTACAATAATATATTATGTCAAAGCTTTTAGTACCCATATGCATTTAAAAAAAACTCCAATAATATTTTCTGCTTCAAATAGCAATAGGCACACCTTCACTCAGCTTCAAGAACTAAAATTATCCATCCACTACTGACAATGCTGACGACCTTAATTTAACTAGTAAAAAGTTATAAACTTTGTATTAAATTAGTCCAAAGGTAACTATTAAACCTTTGTTAACTTAAGAAACGCAAAGCTATAAGAATGAATGTTAATTATCTGCAACAGCAAAGCATACAAAAAAAAAGCAAAATCACAATATGTACAAAAATTAACGAGAAAAGGTCAAAAGAACCTATTAGGAACTTTCCCTATTAACTGAAGTGCATATGATAATCTTTGCACAAACCAAAGTTGACCATAGCCAATAGCTCAAAACAAAAGTCTAGACAAGCACCTCTAGCATGACATAAGATTATCACATACAGCTTACTATTATTCATGCATGTGTTCTGGACATACCTTACGGCTGATATCAACATCAGGACAGAACAAGTCAGAAAACTACAGCACCATGGAGAATTTTAGAAAATTAAGTCTCAAGAGAAACTCTTAAACTGCCATTCATAGAGGCTTACCTAAACAGTGAGAAAGCAGTCCTCATAAATTTACAAAAACGATTCACTTATAGCCACTGAGATATCTTCTAAAAGACCCTTAGAAGGATGAGGGAACTTCGCCTGAATTGATGTCGTCAATGTAGGCCTGCATATGATCTGCTCAACCAAGTCATCTAGTTGATGATTGAAATATTCATCTATCAATTGACCAGAAAGCTGATTCATAGTCAGTCTCATATTATTGCAACTGAGGAGACCCTTTTTAGGCTTAGTTTGTTCTCTTGTAAAGATAACAAGATCATCAAACCTACAGACCTCATCAAATTTCTAACAGTAGCACAACTCAGACTCACAGTTCACATCAGATAGGATATTGACACAAACATTTTTTCTAACTGAAAAAATCGCAATGCACTAATCAAGACGATGTGATGCATTTCCCTTTCACCCAAACAACAGATACAATCCCACAAAACAATTAAATCGATTCCCAACTAGGGAAGACAATCATTACCAGAAAAATTAGCAGAAACAAGAGAATAGCTCAGTAAATCCTCATTTATCCATTTCAACTGCCAGCAGTAAACACCAACTACATTAAGCAGTCACTAAAATATAAGTACTCCCATTCAAAACATAATTAAGCTAGAAAATTCAGATACTGGTCACCAAGATTTAAATGACAAAGTAACATCTAATGTTCCAAGACAAATATATTTAGCGACTGCTGATCTTCTTTGCTTTGATCGATTCTAAAGCCTTATTTCGTAACTCAATTTCAAGCCTTTTCTGTTCAGATTCTGTCACTTCATCTTCACTTGGATGAGACTCCCTTCTAGGAACATGTTCTCCATCTGAACCATCAGCATCATTATGATTTTTCAATTTGATCTTCCCTGCACGTCGCTCTTCCCTTCTACGACGTCTCTCATCACGCCGTCGACGCTTTTCCTCTTTCCTTAATTTCTTTTCTTCCTTTCTCTTCCTCTTAGCCTGCTTCCTCTCAGTTTCAGAATCATTACTGTAGTCATCATCTGAAGCCACTTCTTCCCTCTCATATTTATGTTTTCTCTTTTCCTTATTGGCAGTTCTGTGTATGTAATTTTCCTCAGAACCAGAATCGCCAGCATCACTCCGGTTGCCATGATCAACTTTATCAATAACCATTGTCATATTTTCTGACTTATGCCATTGATCAATGTCCTTTCCATTACTTGAACGAGAGTGGTTTCTCTCATCAGATCTTTTACTTTCTCCAGGGTATGATGACTGCAGCCTTTCACCAGGCAAGATTGGTGACTTCTCTTGATCAAACATTCCAGGACGAGCACTCCTCCCAGAGGATTTTTCACTGCCAGGAATGTATTAAAATATCAGATAGCATGCCAAAATTTAGTTTGTGTATAAGTAATAATATGTTACAATATAAGCAAGATACATTATACAGCAATGACACATCTACCTCTTTAAATCCTGATTTCTCTTCCTCAAATCCATCTTATCAGGTTGGCTCCTAGATTCAGGGGGATGAAAATCTGGTGCCGCTGTGTCTGGAGAATAATCTTCCTTCTGCATAGATCTATGTGATGACACAGATTTATGATCCCTGTCCTCAACCCACATGCATGAATGAAGTAGAATTCAGCAATATTGAAAGACTTAAAATTTCCACATAATAACAAGGAGATAAGTCAGTAGTTATTATCAGAAAATGAGAACTAACCTAGTCTGCTTGGCACCTTTTTGCTCCTTACTTGTATCTGGACTACCCTGGCGAAGTTTATTTCTCGGTTTTTGAGGAGCACTCAAGTTGCCATCATCAATCCTAGGATGCCTGGCCTGCCTCACAGGACTTTCATATGGACCAAAAGACCTTTGAAAATGCAGCCAACAACATATAAACACATATGTCAACAAAATGATGAAGAACAAAACATAGATAGTATAGAGCTGGCGTAAATACCTCCTATCTTCACTAGCTCTCCTGTTCCTAGTTGCATGTGGAGGGGATTCTGACACAGCAGGAGACCTCTCTGGTGAAGGTGAAAACTCTGACCTCTTACGTAAATCATTGCGGTCCTTTAAATCTCTATGTGGTGACCTCAAAGAACCAGAATGTCGATGCACAGCAGGAGACAAACTCTCACGAGTTCTGTATGACATATTGCAACTACATCAGATATTCAAAAAGCATAGCTTCATTAACACATCTACCAAGCAAAAGTACATACCTAATTTTCTCTCTAGGAGATTGCATGGGTGATCTTTTATACTCATTGGGAGATTTCCTCTTGACTGGAGATAGATCTCTACGCCGTGTAGGAGATGGAGAACTTATTTCATCAGGTGAAGAAGACCTATGATGAGATGGAGTTTGTGGTCTCATGTGGGTAGGAACAGGCGATCTTTGCTGCATGAGAGATGGAGATTGGTGTTGTGGAGTCATAGGAGATATTTTATACCTTCGTCGCACAGGAGAGAGTGATGTACGACGAACAGGTGAAGGAGACCTATGACGCACAGGAGAAAGGGATCCATGTCGCACAGGTGAAATAGATTCACGCTCCATGGGTGAAGGTGATCTATGATGTCGACCAGGTGAAGGTGACCTGCGACGTCGAATGGGTGAAGGTGACCTACGACGCCGAGGTGATGGTGACCTACGGCGTCGAACAGGTGACGGTGACCTACGACGCCGAACAGGTGACGGCGACCTACGGCGCCGAACAGGTGATGGCGACCAGCGATGCCGAACAGGTGATGGCGACCTATGACGCCGAACAGGAGAAGGCAGCCTACGACGTCGAACGGGAGATGGTGATCTACGACGCCGAGTAGGAGATGGCGATCTACGAAGCATAGGTGAGGGTGACTTGCGTCGAAAAGGGGAATGCAATCTACGTCGTAGGGGAGATGGTGATCTGCGTAGCGACCTTGACCTAGATCTTCGCCTTAAATAAGATGATCTTCGTCTAGGAGAGCGGGATAACTGAGGTGAATGCCTCCTACGGGGTGAAACTGACCGTTTTCTCAAAGAGTGATGCACTCTATCAGAAGAAGTAGAGCGCCTCCGTGCTTCAGGTGATCTAGACACACTCCTTGACTTGCGCCTGCCACTACTGTGTATCAAATCAAATGTTACAGTTTAAAAGATTAGCATATATGTATATGAAGATCCAAGACATAAACATATATTAGGAACACAGCAAAAAATTGCACTAATCCAAATTAACTAAACATTAAGCTTAGAAAAGTTAAGACACAAAAAAACAGCTCAAAATTAACTGAATATAGCTTTACTGCTGCAGCAAGAAAATATAACCATACTCTGAATAACTTCTGGAATTGGAATGAGATTTGCTGATTGACCTGGAAGGTGAAACTCTGCACAATAAACAAAAACATTATGTATAACAACATAATGAGATCAGAAGACTGACAACACATGGTAGTCAATATAATTACCGACGAGGTGAAGGAGAATGACTAGCTGACTGTGGAGACCTAGGAACCCTGTAGGGAATTGGTATAGCATCATTTTAAATCACAGTAATACTAGAATGATAAAAGTTATTTACAGATAAGTACAACCTAAATGCGTGACCAAAAAGAGAAATAATACCCCCAGACTTGTCTAGCTACTATATTGCAATAAGTAAATGCTCATACTTGAAGCAATTTTCAAATGAAAGATTTCTATCACAAAGAAATGTAATGTTGGAACTATTCTGGCAATTTTTCAACAGACTGAGACAATTATGTAAAATCTAAAATCGTCCTCTACCCAGCAGCACAAAAGCACCAGTACAAATATATCAACCTTGATATATATGCAAAAGCACCAAGAACAAATAATTTTTAAAACTTAGTAGGAAAAACATTTTACATGTAGCTCACAACTGACAACGTATACAACGTTGAACCAAGAGAAACTCAAAATGGCACTCATATGTGGGACACAATATGATAGATCATTTCAGCATTTATCATATAAACTATTTCATTTCAAGAAATACATGTATCACCTTATACGTTAACCAGTGAATACATTCAGATTTTGACAGTTACAATGCATCTATGCATGTGATAGTCAGCAGAATTCACTTTACAGTTCAACCCATATTAATTTGCCCTTTCATGCAAAAAAATTAAACTCCCATATTACCAAACCTCATTTCTTTATACATACAAGAAACTAAACCAAACCTGTATTTTCATTAAATAAATCAGCCAAATTATACCTAAAAATTATTTACTCGCACAAAGGTCATAGACCTGCAATGTGGATCAGCCTACAACATCCTTGGCCCCTTTCACTCACAAATTCTAATTAGCTTAAACTGCAAAAGCAATTTTCTTTTATATCATTAGTGCTTTCCAACTTCAAATTTGTCAACCATGCTTCAAACGATCAGAACCAATACAATCACAAATTTTATATAATCAAAATCTACCTTATGTTTCCAGGTTGTATCAAAAAAAAAAATATCACATGGATGGCTATAAAAGTGACTATCTTGTTCTATAATGAATATAAACAGAAGAAAATTAACAAACGCTATCACCCTAGTGCAGCAACTATAAACTCATACCTGCTCCTTCCTCTCACACCATTCCTCTCATCAGGTCCTTTCCCATCCTCAGACCAGATACTTGAATCCTTTGCCAGCGTTGTCTTTGTGTTTGGATCCAAAGCATCAGCAACAGCCTTCATTTCAACTGCACCGTCCTACAGTAGTTTGAGGTAAAGGACATGAACCCAAATAATTGCAGAAGCTAGCTGAACGCAATGAGAAAGATAAATGGAAGTTAAAACCAAAAACCCAACTCTAGAGACTGTAACTCCAGCATGAATAAATTACTATTACCATCTTCTTCAATCTCTCTTGATCAAGTTCTCTACTTTCCTTCTCTTTCTTCTTCTGAATTTCATTTGCTATCCTATCTGCCTCCACCTGCAATGATCCATGACAAAACATTAGAAGGCAGCAACATTAAGAGTACAAATTGGGCTATATCTTGATTTCAAGGGGGAAAATCGGGGAAAATCAACCTTTTTTTGCCTTGTTTCTTCTTCCTTGGCATCCAAGAACTGTTGAGGAACTCCACTAGCATTCTTTTGCGCACTGAGGAGAAGTGTCCAAAGCTCTTTCATAAACTTTCCAGTATTTTTCTCCATGAAACCAGTAAGTGATATCTGAACCTCTTTCCCATTCACCTCCTGCATTAAAATAATGTAGAACAAGTCTCATCTCACTCATCTGATGTTAGGTTCACATGATGTTATGTATACGTTAATATTTGAATACTGTGCCAAGTAAAAAATGACGTATTCTGTTGTTAATGGGCCAAAATAAAGGATTATATGAAGCAAGATGCATTATGAGATATACTTAAGCACATAAATATGATTACGTGAAAGAAATAAAACAAGATGACTTCCATTGATGAATATCAAAGATACTGTTTCAAAAACTAATATCCACTTAAAAGTCATAATTACCTTTCCATCAAGAAGACCAAAAATGAAGTTGATGAGAACTTCATCTTCAAAGCCAAGTAGCTCTGTAACCCTACTAGCAATCCATGGTCTAACAACATCCATCTTCACTTTTGTCATGTCCACCTAAAACAACATAATTTGCCCACAGCGTCAACAGGCACACAAGCTACAATTATATGCAAAACTCAATTTTATATTACATGGCAAATGATTTAATTCTTTACTATGATAATTCTCCGCATTTCTTACCTTTCTTGTAAAACAATAAATTATAAGAAAAGTGCTGTTTGCAAAAGCCTGTAAAACAATTACATACCAGCTGCTTCCCCCAATTCAAACCCCAACTAATTCCATCACTTTGTAATCGATAAAAAAATGCATAAAAAACAACATATACAAAAAAAAAAAAAAAAACCAAATACATCTACACAATATAAGAAAATAGGAGAGTCAAACGAACCAGATGGTCCAGTTCGGGCGCGAATTTCTGCGATTTCAGCAGCTTCGCTTGCTTGTTCGAGAACCGCGTATCTTGATCAGCCGAGGTGCCCTAATTAAACACAACAAAAAATATCGCAAACGTATTATGTTAAAATGAAGAGATCTGGATCTCAAATTGGAACCAAACCATTCAAGTATTATACTATAAAAAAATGCAATTAGAGGAAAGAAGGCTTACCCTGAAGAACCCGCCCGACATTTTCTAGGGTTTTGGGGGTGGAAGCTGGAGACTGAGAGGGAGCGCTGCGAAAGACGTTTAAGAAGGGAATTTTTGCGAAAAGAGAAAAATAATAAATAAAAGATATTTCTGTTGTGCAGTAGAAATGGAACTTTGTAGAAAGAACAAGTTTTACCATTAAGATTGAAACTCCCCTTATCATACCCTCCCTTAAACATCATTTTAGCCCCCAGGGAGTACAATGTTCACAAATTGGTCCCTGCCAACAAAAATGCTAGGTTTGAATTTGAGGAATTAAAGATTCACATCAAGGTTATATTTCACCGGTTTGGGTTAAATTCTTCGTCATACAAAAATATTATTTTTAATTATTTGATCATTTTATACACTATAAAGATATTTAATAGTGCAAATAATTTATGTTTTTATCATTATTATTTTATATTTTTTTCCTCTCAATCTTTTTTTTTTTTTATTCTTCTTTCTTGTTTTTTGTCATAAAAAAATTAAAGGGAGCCAATGAATCTAGAAACAAAAACTTGTAAATCTGAAATGTAAGTTGAAGGTTGAAGGAAAGATAGACGTTTTTAAAATGTCAGATAATACTTAAGTTAGACAATAGAGATTATCAATTATAAATAATAAGATAGAGCATTTTGTAATTGATGTGTTTAAGAAGTCAATTAGTCATATTCTTACTGAGTGTTTCACATTCATGTATTTTGCAAGTAAGAAAGGTAACGTGATAGGTGGGAGTAGTAGCAATCTTTCAAGTTGATTGCATGGACAAGGCTACAATTGTTCGATCATATGTTTATAGTTCTTTTTTTTTTTTTTTAATATTTGTAAACTTATGGATGTTTTGGTCACTTCACACATTTTATTCGTCAATGGATTTTATTTGATGTAATATAATAAACTATCCAAACATCTTTTTGCATGTGTATTTATTATTATCAACAAACTATTTTCTAAATTGTGCATTTATTTATTTAAAAATGTGTACTTTATATATATTTTCCCATTGGGGGTATGTGTCAGAAGTCGGATATTACATGCAATCTAGTTTATGTGGCTAGAATGATTATACCTATCTTTAGAATAGGCATTCCGTTGCAAATCTAAAAACCCTAAATTGATCAAAGAATGATTGTTAATGTCCTTGGAATAACCATTTTATCGTGTCTAAGAGAATTGGCTATTTTCATCAAAATTTCTCAATCCACCCTACTTAACATCATTCAAAACACAACTATAATCTAACAGATTCATAATCAACAGTATTCCCTTATTTAATTTACTCATGACCATGCATTTCTATAAGTTTATGGCATATAATTTACAATACCATACAATCATATTGTTTAACATGCTACAACATCATAATTTCAAGATTAGAAACATATAATTCATCATATGTTGTCCTAACACATGAAAACTCCATAAATGCCTACTTACTTGGTCATCCAGTTGTTGACTATGATGTTGAATCCTAATTTTCGATTAGTTCTCCTAGATTTTTATGTCTTAGGCTGATGGAAAAAATGCAATAACAATTGATTTTGGTGTTTCAGATATGTGTAAAGTGTAAAGAGTTCATGAGATTATGTCTATTTTTATATAATTTCAAATCAAATAATCCTCAAACTAGGCATTCACCTTAGTGGAATGATTATTTGCTACTTAAATTACTTTTAATATGACATATTATCCGATTCATCCATTTGACATTTGTTGAACGGATGTACACCTTATGGAACAATCACACAGCTTCTCATTTTCATAAATATTATAACTTAATCACAATTTTTTCTTAATCCATATCAACAAAAAAATCAAAATCAAGGAACAAAATAGAACGTATGACAATAATTATCCACTTAAATATCATAATTGAACAATAAAACATATAAATTACTAAAAACACCTCAATTATATAAACACTAATATTGGAAATCATTTAAAAGATTTCACCATATAAACAACAAAATGTGTGTACATTAACATAAATAATAAATAAACATATAACACAAGTATCCAACAAAATATCATGACATAGTTAGTTTTCATGCTCACTTTCTGTTAACTTGCCTTTATGTGGTTGTTATTTTCACCTGTTACCTACAAAACCTAAAAGAGAGAAGAGTGAGTGATAATCACTCAATAAGTATGAATCTCTAAGTGATACACTTCCTTTCTCTTAGTTCATTTTCACATCTTTTTTTTTTTTTGTTTCTAATCCTATTAGTTTTATGATTTGGGATACATCAAAAGACCCAAACTTGGATAGCCTAAAATGCAATGCATGTAAAAGATCATTTAAAAACTTTTGGTGAAAGCATATATATATATATATATATATATATATATATATATATAAACAACTTATCTCTATGTTGGTTGAACTAGTTTCAGGCAAAATTTGACACTTTAGCCACATGAGTCTCGTAGGTGATCATAATTTAGAAATTTATCCTAACATCTCTTTGTCGATGCATATAAATGGACTATCAGTACATTACTTTATAGTTGCATACCTCTCTATAGGTGTATATGCTGAATAAGGTGTCCTCTTTGTAGGTATAACAGCTTTCTATGGGTGCATAGGCTATTTCATTAGTGCATCCTCGAAACAACCTTCTTAGAAAACATAATTTTTTAAAAACATCATAAGAAAACATGTTTTTAAAGGGGACACAAATCTCTCAATCTATAGGATCTTTATGTTCACGCATGTTATATGAGATTTTTTTGTTTTGCATGAGATTTACAAGATTTTTATGTCTCAATCAACTCATCACCCTAAAGAAAATAGAAAATGTACAAAATCAATTCACTCCTCTCATGCATAAAACAAAAGTGATATATCTTTTTTGAAAAACCATGATCTCATTCTCGAGCCCTATGTTAATCTCATTTTAGGCCCATACTCGTTTTCACCTTACATGCATGTTCATGCCTCAGGCCTTATCTCATATTCTATCTTAAACATGTCTCAGTACTTTTACGTACCCTTAACGTCAATCTTATAGAATAACTTTTAGAACGAGTATTATATCTAATGAATGGTTGTTCATAAATCAAGAATGTGCATTCATTTTTTATTAACTTGAATGTGTCCTTGATATTTCTCATGATTATTCATCTATCTAAGTGTTTATTAGTCATTTCTTATATGAAAGGTCATACTATACTTCAATATGAGCATTCATTGTGATCGAATCTATGTTGTAGGAACAATCATACCTATTCTTAGGATGAGAACAAATACTCAGTCCTTAGAATGGTCATTCCATTATGTCTATGATGACATAACATACAAATTTTGTCAAAGTTCCTATACCACAATACACACCAACCAATGTCTACTCTTCAAAAATCATACTACATCACCAATTATACCAATCAAGTGTCTATCACATCCAAACACATATTAGATAGAAGCCATAATTTTAGCTATTGATAAGCAATTCCAAAACTTTGTCTTTTTAATACATCATATAATCATCATATCATAATTTCATACAACATATTTCACTTGTTTACAATCTAATGCAAATTATCACCTAAAATCTCTTGCTTCAACACTGCAATTGAATCTTAAAATTTTATAATAGTTCACATCATATGATATTCTAAAATCTTATACTTGGGTTCCAAGATGTAGATTTCGATGTCACTCCTCTTTTTTTGTCACTAAATCCTCCTTTTAGTGACTAAAGCCAGCAAACAATATAGAAAACATGTTTAGCCATTTTTTGGAAACATGAAAATGTGATATTTATGTGTGGTATTATGTCTCCTTTTATAAATTTTGCATTGGATAACCGTCAGAATTAGTGTTCACCTACCACTTGATATACTTATGACGTGGTGCATTATTTGATTCATTCACTTGATGCTAGTTAAATAGGTATTCACCATTTGAAATGATTGTTATACTAATTTTAACATATTTCCACATCATCATTAATTCAAACTTAATGAATAATGACAAAAATCATCTTATTATGTACCTGTGGATATTACATGACTCATGCCCTTACATCATGTACCAACTTTGACACGCTTGATAGTTCTAAGTACTTATAACATTCCTTTTAAACTAATCGAACAACTTATGAAACATGTGTTCATGAACTTGGAACAAACATTTACTATTATGAATAAAGTGTTTCCTCTCCTATATCGATGAATGGGTATTATAGTCTCATGAATGGCCATTCTTATATCTTAGGTCTTTTTTTGTAATTTCTTATATGAAATGACTATTCTCCTCATCAGAATGAATGTTCCATCGCGACCTAATCTACGTGTATGAACAACTATTCTTGTCATTAGAATGAGCATTCTATTACAATTTTTATGACCCTATATTATTATATGGAATTATTGTTCTTGTCCTTAGAATAATGTTTTCATCGAGTCTATATCAATGAATCTATAGTTTATGCCAAAATTGCTCACATCAAATTATTTACTAACAGTTTTTCTATAGTCTAAAGGTGCAATACTATCAATACACCCCTATTAACAATCATATCACTCAACTCAATCACAATTCACCATTAATCTAACTTTATCAATCACAATTCTTCAATAACATACTTCATATACCAATTTTGAAAAATGTTATATACATATATTTTTTAGTATCTATTTGTGTAGTCAAATGAAATATTATCGTGTGATTGGATGATAATTTATTTTTAATTTAAAATTACTTAATTATATAATAATATATCATCTTGATACATAAATAGATATTAAAAAACATATACATATAGTATTATTATACCAATTATAGTAATCACAAATGATATATATAAATGATCAGATCCACACTTAAACATCCTAGACAATAATTTCATAAGATCAAATACATATAATTCAAAATTAAATTAAAAGATTTTATCATTATACATCAATCTATATTTACATAACCTATAACTACAATAAATTTCATATTTGGATTCCAGTGAAATTGTTTGTTGAATAATCAAATCTAATCTTGAATCTCCCTTCCAAATCGATCTTGAAAGTTGTGATAATGGTTTAGAGGTAGTTTAGGGTTTTCTACCCATAATGAAGATAACAAAATGAATTTCTAGATTGAATATTTATCTTGATTGGATAACTAGTAGAACATGCATTTCATACTTTGTAATGGTCATTCCTCACTTAAATAATTTATTGATTTGTTGCTATCTGAGTCATATATTTTTTAATATTGAACAAGCGTTTTATCATTTGGAACGATCTTTTAATCATTTTTTTTTTTATAGTTTAACTTAAATACAGCTCTGACATTCCACTTCATAATATACTTAATCAAATCAATAGGAAAAACATGAATTTACCAAAACAACTTCACTATCTACCTATAAATATTTTACCACAAAAAAAAAAATAAAATTGTGGTTACATTTTCAAATATTGTTGAGGTTTATATGTATAAATTTTTCTCACTTTGGGCCTACCTTACATAAATTTGCTTTGAGATTTTATATAAATGTTATGCACCCCAAACATGCTTATTAAATTAAGAGGGCTCAATTTTTGTAACTCAGTCAATTCTAATGTTGCTAGTCATGTGAATTAAAAATTGAAGTACATAATACCTACCAAACTTTACTTGGGCAAGTCATACAATAACTAACACAAGAACATTTATTTGTTTATTTTTGTATGACAATAAGTAGACTTGACAATTCATATTATTGGTTTGTATTCATATCATGTTAATTTAAGTTTTGGGTCAAAGAATTTCAATCCTAATCTGATTTGAATTATAATATATATGAATAATTTTGGTAACTAAATTTCATTCTCATACAAAAAATAAAGTAAAATTTCTAAATAATAATAAAAAATAACAAGTACAATAACTATATCTAACATACAAATATTTTAGTTACTATTGATAGTTATCATTTAACAGTTTTTCAATTTATCCCTATAAAATTTTGTTACGTTAATATTTTTCTAAACATTCAGGTCAGTTTAAGTTAGTATCATCTTAACCTTATCATGACTCAATTTAGTTTTAAATCGTATCGGATTAACCGAAACTAAATTTTATATGAAATACTTGACTCTAACACGAATTTTTCATATAGTGTTGTGTCGAGTCAACAAGTTGAATTAAAAATTGTCAACTCTAATAATAAGGTATTCTTGAATTAGTTTTATCATGTCAAGACTAAATCCTTTTTCTGGTTTGGTATGAAAACTAAGGAATTCATGAGAAAACCATCAATTTAGATGAATCAAACCCTAATCATGCACTAGATCAAATATATTTTTAAAATTTAAGGGTGCATTTGGTTTACGGAACCTTGTTGAAATTTTCTTAAAAAGATATATTACCTTAAATATTAATGAAAATAAAATAATAATTTGTTTGAATAAAATGGTATATATAAAATAATAATATATTAAACTAAATTTATTAAATAAGGAGAAACTTATAATAAAATTAAAATTATCAAAATATTTTTTTAATATCAAAATAGAATAAATTAAAGAAAAATAAAATAATTAACTAAATTAAAATTTTACTAAAACAAATTAACCATTTTATTTTAGGATTAAGCACCACGAACAACATATATTAAATTTGTCAATTATTATAGTATTTATACTAATTTTGTCTTTAATTATCATAATTACATTTAACCCCTTTACATTTTCTATATAAATATCCCTTACACTATAAACCCTAAATTATACAATGCAAATTCAAATATTAAACTCTGAATTCAAATATTATAATCATACAATGTAAATTCTAAGTCCCATAGACTATAAATACTATAAATCCTAAATTAGACAACCATAAATATTGTAATCATGCAATCTAAATTTTGAACAATGAATTATAAGCGTTAAAACTCAAAAGACTCAACAATAAAACATTAGCTCAAATTTTAAATTAACAATTTTAACCCTAAAATGTAACTTGAAAACATTAATATTAAACTCAAAACCTAAACCCAAAAATGAACCTAATCTTAACGAGACTCTAAACCTAAGTTTAAACTTAACAAACTTAACATCTCAAAGTTTTAAACTCCCCCTAAGTTTGTACAACCACGACTCCCTATAATTTTGAAAAGTTGAAAACTCCCCCTCAATTCATGCATCACACGAATCCTTGCAATTTTAAAATGTTGTAAAATCTCCTTTAACAGAACCGATTCAAGCATCACACAAATTGCACGAATCAATTCTCCAACTGATAACAAGTGTCTTTTAGCATGAAAACACCACCAAAATGATGACAATTCTACCTACCATGCAATTTTGGCACCAAATTGTGTTTTTTTTTTGTGTCAGAAAACAATAACAAAAAAGATGTTAGTTCTTGTGAATCTTACAAACCAAATTTCTGGCAACAAAACATGCTTTTTTTACTACTTTTTGATGCAAACATATCGTAAACATCATTTAACATACATTCATTCAAACAAATCTACAAAGACAACCAATTTTCAACCACAAAATCCAAATTTCATGGCCAAAAATTGTTCAACATTTTCTTTATTTTTCAGGTGAAAATATTCATCACAATCTACAAAAAAAAAAAAAAAAAAATACTAAAATGTAAAAAATTCAATAGGATTAATTGGTTATCTTATGATCCATTTTTGTTGTCAGAGTAGCTCAATAATTGCCAAAAAAAAATTTTGGCATGAAGTCGGGTCAGGTATCTTCGTGTGATTTGATCCAATTCATACGGTTCAAATGATTTATACAATTTTAGATTTGAATTTCAATAGTTATGAGTAATTTGGTTAAAAAATTTTCACATAGTTAAATTAGTTGAATCCTAAACTAAATTGATTAATTTAATTTAATAATATTTTAATTTGGTTGATTATTTTATTTTTTCATAAAATAATAAGGGTATCTTGAGAATAAAAAATTGTGATTATAGATTATTCCTATTTTATAAAATTCAATTCCATTGATCAGATTTTACATTTTAAAACTGACGTAATATACAAGCAAATATAGATACTATACACGTGTCTTAACATTTAAAGCGGGACCTGCAACTTGAAGAAGTGCGGTTCTGATCTTGTGGCGAAAATTAACGGTGCAAAATTCGCTGGAAGACTCAAACAAGCAGCACCTCAGTTACTTCTTACCCAAAGCAGAGCTTTTAAAATAGGCTAAAGTACTATGTCCCACGCATAGTTTGAGGGTGGGGCCAATTGGCACCCCCAAAGTTTCAAAAGCCCAAACTCCCACCCTTGAAAGGATTTTTTATAATTTTTCTACTAAAATGACTAAACTACCTTTTTAAAAATTAAAAAATTATAAAAAAAATTTTAAATATAAAAATATTTAAAAAATTATAAAATATTTTTAAAATTAAAAAAATTATAGTAGCCTCCGGCGGCGGTGACCGCCTATAATAGAACCACGTGGCTATTTTCGACTACCTAGTTCCAGGGGAGGCCAGATCTAGCCTCCCCATTCAGTGGAGACGGCTAAATCTACAGCCTCCAGTTTTGGAGGAGGTGGTCAGATCTGGTTGCCTCAGACAAAATTAGGAGTCGAAAACGGTCGTAAAGGGCCGGCCTTGGCCCCACTGGCCATTTTCGACCTTTATTTCTGATAGAGACAGCCAGATCTGACTGCCTCCTCCAAAACTGGAGGCGGTCGATTTGGCCACCTCCACCGAACGAAGAGGCCAAATCTGGTCTTTTCTGAAACTAGATGGTCGGAAATGGCCACCTGATTCTATTATGGGTGGCCACCGCTGCCGGCACCGGTGGCGGTGGCTGCTTCAATTTTTAAAATTTAAAAATTTTTTAAATATATTTTTTAATATTTATATTTATATAAAATTTATTTTATTAATTTATAAAATTTTAATACTAAATAGATAAAAATACCCTTATATTATTACTGTATATTATTATTTTTAATATTAAATTTGGCTCGGGGTGAGAGTTTGGGCTTTTGAAACCTGGAGAGTGGCAGGTTGCCAGCTCAAACTATGGGTGGAAAATAGTCCTTTGGCCTTTAAAATAATATATACCCCTGCCAGATCTTGCCACGTGGATCCAACTCGCATAATCGGATGCAAACCTATTTATATTCCACCCTTTATTCATAATATCTCGTCCGCTCCTCTCCCTCCGATCTTTTTCGCTTGAGCTGCGTCTCACTCCAAAAACATCTTACAATTAAATTAAACCCTAAGATTTTCCCGATGCTTTCCTGATTTTTCCCAAGAGAATTTTCTTTTCACTTATTCCTTTTTTCTTTTCCGAGAAAATTTTATCCGAGGAGCTAGGGAGATTTTGAATTTAATTGAGAAAAAGAAATGACGGCATCGACGACCAGCACTGTGTACATCCGCGTCATCGAGGATGTCATCAGCAAGGTCCGTGACGAGTTCGTCAATAGTGGTACTGGAGAAAGTGTTCTCAACGAGCTTCAAGGGGTAATTTTCTTTAGTATTTCACATTTTCATGTTTTTGAGCTATGGTTTTAATTTCATTAATTTCTGTTATTTTGTTAGTGTAAGAGTTGTGATTTTTCTTTAAGATATTGATTTTGCTTTTGATGAATATTGGCGTTTTGTTCGATTTGAGTAGGTCTAGGGTTTTGAGATAGTTTGATTTGGAGCTGTAGTGAAGCTGATCTTGGTTATTAGTATTTTTTTCATTTATTAATGTTTGGATCAATTTCATTTGCTTAGATCTGGGAAATGAAGATGATGCACGCAGGAGTTGTGTGTGCCGATAGGTCATCGGCACCAAAGCCGGTGCCAGGCATAACTCCAGTTCACGATCTTAATGTACCTTATGAAGGGACTGAGGAGTACGAAACACCTACTGCTGAGATACTCTTCCCCCCGGTAAGTGTTTATTTACCTGTGGAGTTCTTTGTTTATTTATTTTGTTGCAATTTCTCAAGCTTTGCTTTCATTTCTTACCTTAGTTTTGTATTTTGGGATTTCTCTGTGTTTCACTTTTGTTTGAAGATATTGTATGTAGATTGTGAATTTTTGAAGTGATTTACATGTTAAATTGTGTTGGATCATGGATTTTTCACCTGGGTTTTCTAAGTTGTTGTAGCTTGATTGTGGATTTCAAAATGATGTGGAAGTCAAACTGTGTCGAGTTTTGAGGTGGTTTTTGATGGAATCATTATTTTTGGGTAAATTTTGCAGTAATTGATGAGTGAAATTGCATTTGTTTTTTGATGAGCTGTTTCCATTGTTTGTAGACGCCTTTGCAAACTCCTATTCAGACACCATTACCAGGAAGTACTCCTTTACCAGGGAGTACGCCATTATCAGGAACTGCAGATAACTCAATGTATAACATCCCTACTGGATCTAGTGATTATCCGACTCCAGTAAATGATTCTGTTGGCAGTACTGAGGCTAAAGGTGGAAGTGGAAATGGAAGGCCAAGCTCATACATGGTAATAACAGTCCTAACAATACCACAATTTTTGTTGGTTATTTTGGAAGTTGTTAATTCATCTTCTCCCTATTTTATTGGGTTTACATGCACCTGTTCTTTCTCTTTTGTTAAATCTGGTTTCTTGGATACATTTTCAGGCCTAATTAACTGGATACAAGTTTGCTATAATTATTGTGTTTTTATTAGATTTTTTTTCTTGCCATAGCCACCTCCTCCTTCTCCATGGATGAATCAGAGGACCCCTCTAAGTGTTGATGTTAATGTTGGTATGTACTTGTATCAGCATGATGTTGAAAGTATGCAATATATCATATAATCTTAACAGTTCTTTAGTGATCAATGATGCCTTGTTGTAGCTTATGTGGAAGGGCGCGATGAGGCAGATAGAGGAGCCTCTCGTCAACCCCTTACACAGGTAATTTTTGTAGTTTGTTAATATTGAAATGGCAGAATGACCTAGGGTTTCTGATTTGAGGAAAATGCATGATCAAAGAATTGGAAGTGACTGTTTTCATGAAAAAATTCTTGTAAAAAAAATCTGATACTGTAACAACTGAAGTTGCTTATCAGTTCTAATATTTGAGTGAATTCCAGGACTTCTTCATGATGTCATCTGGAAAGCGTAAACGTGAAGATTTCCCTACACAGTGCCAGAATGGTGGATATAACATACCCCAGCAAGATGGAGCTGGAGATGCTGTCCCGGAGATTTTCGAGCTTGAGGTGTGTTTTTCCTCTCTGTTGTTAATGATATACAATAGAACTTATTACTATTTATCTGTTTTTTAATGGATAGGGGAGTTGTTATGGCTACTTAATTTTAAGCCAAGGGTTTTGTTTTACTTGAATAACTGCACCATATTTTGTATATGAAACACTGTGAAAAATTTACTAATTGTTTAGATTCTATGTTCTTGGTAAGTTTAAATAGGATTTTTTTAAAAATTTCTTGTAAATAATGTAATTCTTTTTTCACCTTTCTGGCCTTGCTTTGCCTTATCCATCTAAGTGGCATTTCTTGCATAATTGAAAGTTCTCATTATGGATCTTTTAACAAGCTATGTTAGTGAAGTACACTGAAATGCTTTATTTTTACAATTAATTGCGAGCTTTGAGCCTATGACACTCTTTTCTGACAATTTTTTGCTTAGAGCCTAAATCAATTTTTAGTTTCTTGTTTCAGGCAGATTAGTGAAGGCCTTTTAGTAGAAATAGGAAGACATTTGAATTTTTGTTCCCTCAGTGAGGAGGTTTTGACTTGATATAGTAGAACTTTTGATGGATGAAATGATGCAATGACATTTTGAGTAAGCATTCAGGATTAAGAATAAATGAGTAGCTGTGGCTGTTGTAGTACTTGTAATTGCTTCTTGGATAAAATATTAGCCATTTTGATTGAACTTATGATACTGCTGTTGTTACCCTCTCAACTTAAAATTTTAGAGGATAATTTAGTTGGTCATCTCAATTTCTAATATTAGGTGAAGTATTTCTCAATTTTATGTGGTCTTACTAGCTTTAAGCGTGCCCTTTTTTAAGTTGTACTTGATGACTGAATTAATTGGTTACTGCACTTCTGCAAGTTTCTAATTTTTCGTGTGTGACTTTACGTATTGTGCAATCGGTTACGTGCTCTGAAGTGGCCTAGGAAAATACATATTTATGTAAAACATAGAATGTAAGAGCTTTAGCTTGAGAAGGATGGAGTTTCTTCTTTCAGTTCTGCTTTTAATTGAGCTGCTATGAACTGAAATATTTATATCCCAACTTTATTGTGGGAGTACTCAAATTATAGATGAAATTTGGTGTGTGACATTTATTTTTAGTTCAATTAAGAAAAAGGATACTTCTATCTCATGTTTACTGTTGGAATATCTAAGCGTACATTAGCTATTCATCATTTATATGTACCCATAAATACATGCAAGCACACATATTTTGATTGCATGTATATTCATATATTGTAATGGTAATATTTCAGGTAAGGCCTGGGAGTGGTTTCACTGGTAAAGGTAACACTTTCTCCACTGCAAATAGGGAGTCCCTACTGCATTCGTCTAGGTCAACTGTGAAGATTCCTCAATTGGATGGGCCAATTCCTGATCCATATGACGATGTGCTTTCTACTCCCAATGTAAGTATTATTACTATTTAACTTTTAGAAATAGTAATGTGGAAGTGATAAAAATGCCATTGCTAAAAAGGGGCCTTATTTCAGCACTTTAAGGTTTTCATCAACTAGTACTTTTGAGGTGGCAATAATTTGGCCTGTAAAATAACAATTTGATATTAGAAAGATCAGTGGTCTAGGTCTTGTATGGAGTGATTTGTCTATGTACACTGTGATTTGAACTGATTGAGGATATGTCAGTATCGGTATCCATGTCATCTTTATGTCCTTTGAAATAATGATTGCCCATGTGGTATATGTAACACGTATAAATCTGTACTTGATATACATTTGCAGTAAGATTTAATTATAACCAATAATCTTTGGCCAACTGACTGATTTTCTGTCTCTAACTTGCACTCACTACATAATGCATGCGTTGATTATCATGACAGATTTCAATTTTCTAACTACAATGGCTTTTTATTTTTTGGGGGGTATTTCC
>JAJEJH010001023.1:0-53330 GCA_026122585.1 Anacardium occidentale
CCTATCAGATGCAACATCTCCTAAATCAAAGATATCTCTAGGCCTTATGGGCAAAGGAACAACCCATTGTTCATCTCTTCGATCTTGGACAAAGATAACTTGTTGAGCCTGAGATGCAAACACAAAAGGTTCATCAAGTATATGATCACCAGTGTGAATTAGGTGAACAAAACTTATTAGTGTAAATCCTTGTGCGTCCTGTGTTATCCCTCTACCGTGGGTAACATCAACCCAATCACATCTAAATAATACAATCTTAAATTCATTGTAATAGTTGAGTTCAATAATATCGGTTAATGCACCATAGTAAGTCACATCGCCTAACACAGGCCTGGAGTCGCTACTACTGGCATAACTTTGGGTTTTGGCTACCACCATAACTCCACAATTTTGTGTAGTCATGTCTTTCTCATATTCTTTCGTTCGAAATCTATACCCGTTATACAAATCAAAACATTTGAACCTCTTTGCAATATAGTTTGGACCACGCGCAAGGGCTTTTATTTCAGTAATGAGATGTTCATCGTCGTCAATGTCAATATCTTTTGCCTACAAGCAACATAAGTATACAATTTGTTAATGGCCACTAATATACACATATATACAGAAATATCTATAAAAAAGGACAAAACCCATTTACCTTTACGTTGAACCATTCATGAAATGATTCGCTGTGTAAGCGGTCAATCTCATGTTGAGTTAGTCGTCGGCGACGATGCTGTCTTTTGATAGTGCTAACATGTTTTCTGTAATTTAGGGACAAATGAGTACAATATCATCACAATTTGAGTCGATATATTCATGGATATATAACTTACTCTCGACACCTCCGGACTATATCTGAATCACAATTGAAAAGAACATAACGTTGTGCCTGAACCCACATATTTTCATCCATCATGAAACCTTGAACACTTCCAGATGGTTGCCCAACCTGGGGAAATAGGATTGACTTGGACCCAGGCGCATTAGTTGTGTCTTTTTGGCCTTGCGATGATTTGTCGTCATCTAGATATTGGGCACAAAATGCCAAACACTCAGAAGCAAGAAACGCTTCAGCAATCGAACCCTCTGGATGAGCTTTATTCCAGACAGTTAATTTTAAAGTGCCTAATAACCTGATGAATGACAGAGTGTGAGCTTACTTTCAAGAAATGACTATGAAGTATATTTATTTATAACATTTACCTTTCGATTGGATACATCCAGCGGTATTGCACTGGCCCGGCAAGTCTCGCTTCTGCAGCAAGATGAACAACCAAATGCACCATAATTGTGAAAAATGCAGGGGGGAAAATTTTTTCCATATTACAGAGTGTGAGCACAATCTTTCTTTCAAGTTGCTCGAGATCACGGATCCGAAGTGACTTAGCACACAAAGCCCGAAAGAAGTTTGACAGTTCAGTCAGAATAGAACTTACTTTCGTAGGCAATGCACCTCGTAATGCAAGTGGAAGAAGTTGTTGTATTAATACGTGACAATCATGAGTTTTTAAACCAGATAATTTGTGTTGTTTACGAACACATCGTGAAATGTTTGAGGCAAAACCATCCGGGAACTTAACTTGTTCCAACACTCCATAAAAAACTTTCCTCTCATGTGACGCCATCGTATAACAGGCCGGAGGTAAATAGGTTTTTCCTGAATCCCGCTGTTGAGGCCATAACTCTTTCCTTATGTTCATCTCTTGTAAGTCTCGGCGAGCATGAATGTTATCCTTTGACTTTTTATCAATATTGAGAATTGTATTTACCACATTGTCACAAACATTTTTCTCAATGTGCATCACATCAAGGTTATGTCTTATTAAATGCGATTGCCAGTAAGGTAAGTGGAAGAAAATACTTTTTTTTTCCATGTTTTTGGCTTGACCCCCGTAACTTCTTTATGCATCTTTCCGTACATGAACTTGATATTTTTCAACTGATCCAAGATTGTAAACCCAGACGGTGGAATTGGAGTAGATCTTAATTTGATTGTCCCGTCAAATGATTTTGCATCAAAGCGAGACTTATGAGTGATATCCAAAAACCGACGATGGCCCATGAAACAAAACTTTTTACCATTCTTCAGACGTCTGGAGTCTGTCTCTGTGTTACAACAAGGACATGCAAAACAACTATGAATGTTCCACCCAGAGAGATTACCATAAGCAGGAAAATCATTTATGGTCCACATAATTGCTGCATGCAATTGAAACATTTGATTCGATGAGGCATCAAACGTTTCCACCCCTGTCTCCCATAAGTCTTTAAGGTCCTCTATCAAAGGTTGCAAGTAAACATCAATATCATTATCAGGCCCAGAAGGACCGGGAATTAACAATGAGAGCATGCAGAATTGTTGTTTCATGCACAACCATGGTGGTAAATTGTAGGGAAGTAAAAAGACCGGCTATATACTGTAAGTGCTTTGCATATTACCAAACGGATTGAAACCATCGCTCGCTAAACCCAATCTAACATTACGTGGTTCCTCACCAAATGTAGGGTAGATCGAGTCAAAGTTTTTCCATGCTTCTGAGTCAGCCGGATGTCTCATGATTCCATCCTTGGTACGGTGTTTATCATGCCAAGTCATTAACTTTGAAGTTTTTGGGGACATGAATAACCTTTGAAGTCTCGGCTTGATAGGAAAATACCGCAACACTTTCGTCGAAATTTTTTTGTTCTTGACCGTATTAGAAATTCCTATGGCACTAGATGAAGCACTGTCACAATTTCTCCACCGAGACGCCCCACAAACTGAGCATAAGTCATCAGAAGCTTTTTCTTTCCAGAATAACATACAGTTATTGGGACAAGCATGAATTTTCACATATTTAAGTCCTAAGGCTTCAATAATCTTTTTTGTTTCATGAAAAGAGTTTGGTAATGTCTCACCCTTTGGAAAAGCATCTTTTAAAAGCTTTAATAAAGCATCAACCGATTCGTTAGACCAACCGTAACGACATTTCAAATTATAGAGATGCAAAACAAATGACAGTTTAGTGAAATTCTCACACCCTGGATATAATTCTTTCGTAGCATCTTCTGTTAACTTCCTGAAGTCTTCCTTTTCTCTTCCAAGCCGTTCTGGTTGTTCTTCCATCATAGTATCATCGATGTTGGGTTCAAATGCATCTCTGCCATGATTACATGTATCGAAAAGTTGTCCAGATACCCCAAAAACATCATGTAACATTTCTGTTATGGCATTATCTGTACCCATTTCTTTTTGTACTTGGATGTCTGGGGTTGGCTGTTGTGTGACCAGGGATTCACCGTGACAATACCAAGTCGTATAACCAACCATAAATCCATGAACTACTAGATGGTCGTATAGTTCTATCCGATTTCTGTAGTAGTAATTAACACACTTTCTACAAGGACATGGGACCTTATCAGTACTTGATTTACCTTGAAATGCAAAATCAAGAAAGCTATTCAACCCTTCTAAAAATTCTGCGGTAATTGTTGGGAAACTCATCCAGCCCCTACACTTGCGAGTATCCATAACAACGTACTGATAGAGAATAACACAGTTAAAATTATACCTAATGTAACCACCAAATCAAAAAACGATAATATGACATTTCATAGTTATAATGCAAACACAAATAAAACATGATGTGAAAAGGCAAAGATTATTCATTGGTTCATACATTGGTGATAATGTGAGTGACAACTAGAAATTTAAAGAAAAAAGCATAGACTTTTTTTTTTTGGTGAGTTGAAATTTGTGTGGGAAGTTTTATTTTTGGGTGATTTCTTATAGTTACTAAAGATTAACACCATGGTGAGTGAACTCACTATGCCTCAATTTAAAACAAGTAGGGTTAGCTATATGAACTCCTATGAATTCTCTTCCCTGTATTTGTCCTACTAGAGTCATAATCTCACTATCTTGTTTATAAACTTTGTTTTTTTTTATTTTTTCCCTTTTCTTTGGGGCCTCTTCACAATTTTTGGTTTCGTATTGTAGGATTTCTGGTAGGTTGGATGTCAACATTCTTTTGCTTACCTTAGGATAGGTGCTAACATCATAACTTACGCTACATACAATTTATAGTAGGTTGTATCTTGACTGCTCAAAACATTCTACGAATAGTAACTAGCCTTGAGTGGGGTTAATAAAATGTTCCACCAACCTTGTTGACATTCAATATAATACTCTAGTTGCATTTTCTATTTCATCTACCTTATTTTACTTTCAAGGTGCTTTTGATTTGGGGAATGTTTTATTATTAAAGTTGAAAAATTATCACAAATCCGCAAAAATCAAAATATGAAAAAAGATTAACTCAAAGTTTTAATAAGTAAAGAAATTCCAGTACAGTCAAGAGATTTTACTAGCTTTATAGAGTTTTTGCCACAACTTTGTTGCTGTAGGGAAGAGAAGAAATAAATTTCAGTTCTTTTTCTGTATGTTGCAAATTACTCACCAGATGGGAGGCAAAAAAATGTGTTCAGTTTTCTCTTTTGTGTTGTGAAGCTTGTGTTTGCGTTATAGTGAGCTAGAATCTGTCAGCAAAATTTGATTGTTTTAAGATGCATAGCTCCCCCATCTTTCTGAAACTAGAAAATAGGAATGAAAGGATCAATAACCAACGACTTAAAGAAAGTCGTACAACAGAAAATACTTGATGATTCTCTTATTAAACTATTGTCATCCTCAATCAAATTTTAAGACTAATTGTTTATAACCAAAGACGGCTGCATGATCCTCAATCCCTGTGGCCGATTTTCTGAGGAAATTGAAGGTCCATGCACTGGACAATAAATGATACATCGTTCCACATTAAATAAAATTGTGTGGCAAAATGAATTCCTCTACAGCCTAGTAACTTTAGGCATCAATGCATTAATTATGTAATCTAGTTCTATCTCACATTTCTACTTCAATCTTGTAACTTAAAGAATATGGAATATACTTCGGGATTCTTGTGTTTTTGTTAGTATAGTGGAGGAAGCAATATCAAATCAATCCTCTTCATGAGCTGTTCTAGAGCCCCTTGAATCTCTACCTAGCAAATCAGTCCTCTCCATAGTGTTAATATAGTAACTATTTTATATTAATCAGATTGAGCTAAAGCTGAACAAGAATTAGGGCCAGTGAAGTGCTATGAAACATGTGATGAATTAGGGCCAATCAGGTGCTTTTATGTTAGTGGCTATGGCGTTCAATCAGGTGCTTTTATGTTAGTGGCTATGGCGTTCAATCAGGTGCTTTTATGTTAGTGGCTATGGAAAGACAAGACAGTTATCCAAGTGTTGTACTGCTTTGCATAATGGTTTAGAAGAGAATTAGGGCCAGTGAAGTGCTATGAAACATGTGATGAAGAATCTAGAATTCATATTTTAGTTATTAGAATTTAAATATTTTCTCTTGTTTTGAATTTTACTATTCATTAATGGTTTACAATGAGAGGTGGTAATATATCTTGTGCGAAAATATAAGACTGCAGCTCTAAATGGAGCTCTTCAATTTTTTTTATGATATTTGTCATTGCTAACCCATATGAACTATCATTTTAATTTTTCTTTGCTTCACTAATGCGTTAGCTATTGCATTCCATTTCAGCTGTCGGGAGATTTGAATAAGATCATTGCGTTGCAGAGGATACTGGAGACCTATGGGATTTGTGGGGTCTGCTCCCTAATCTGAACTTTTCTGCTCCGTTCTATTAAATGCATTTGTGTATCTACATTGTTGTCAGGGCAGATATTGAACTGCCTTAATTGTCTGAATTTTGCTTTACTTTGGCTAAACCACTCATTTCTGAAATTAGTTCTTTTATGAACTTGAATACTAAATTTGAATGGCTCAAAACTGCAAGAATAGGGCAGATTTTGAGATTAAACTACCAATCCTTAACAAGTGTTAAATATTGATTCTGAATGGTATTGCTGGCTCTCTTAGAATAAGCTTGTAAACATTACGTATTGCCTCTCGGCTTGTGATAAGGTTTGTACTTGTGTTTATTAAAATTTTCAACAAATGCAGCTTGTTTACATTTTTGAAAATATTTAGAGAAATGTAACATATCAATTGAAACCGAAATCAAAACAAAATCCGCAAAAATCAATTATTCAAAACTTAATAATTCTAAATACACTTCCAAGCCAATACCACATCCAAACCAACCCTCCAAATCGGTTGGATTTCGATTAACAAACTTTAATAAAATTAAAAAAACAAAATATAAACATAAAAGTTTCAGAAAACTTACAACTTAGCGTCCAAATGCGAAGCAATGCGAAGAAGGGCAGAATGTCGACTTCCAATGAAGAAGAAATGGCCGGAAACCGTCGAGAACAAGCCTGAAACCGGCGAATACAGCGGGCACAGTGGGAGAAGAGCGGCTGCAGCGGTGGGAGGGAAAATGGGAAAGGAAGAGGAAAAGTTCGCGCGCTAGGTTTATGGTGACCTATAGCGGCGTTCTTTAATGAGATTTACCGGCGTTTATATAAACGCCGGTAAATATACCTATAGCGGCGTTTATTTTCCGTTTCTGTGGCGTTTATGAAAAACGCCGGTAAAGATGATATGATTTAGCGGCGTTTAAACAAACGCCGCTAAAAAAACGCCGCTATAGCCCAGTTCTGTTGTAGTGCGACAACAGAAAATACATGCATGATGCACTGAAGGTGATGAATAATTTGCTACCTTCTTCCACGGTGGTTTCTGTGTGATTACCAATTGACATTATTAAAGTTGTGGAAAGCATGGACTACTGGCAATACTCAATTACTAGTTGCCCATCTTGAATATTTGGCTAAATCTGCACCAGGGACGACAGGTATCATATAATGGCCAAGTGGCTATTGCAAGACATCTATCCACCACTTTCGTTACTTTGTTCATCGATTTGCATAAAGTAATCAATTAATTTAAATTCATTAGAATGCGTAACATATAATAATACATGTTACAAATTATTTAATATGAGGTGTGTTCTTTTTCTCTGAAGATCTTTTCATAATCAATTCGAGAATTATCTTATATGTCGACAGTAGAATCTAGCCTTAGATTTGGTGAAGAGTTTTGAGAAAGCTAACAACAGCTTTTCTCCAATTCTCACCTTCGATACTAACCCTTTGATACGATCTTGACATTTAATAAATTTATATCGCTAATTTCATTCTTTAAATAAATTTAAAATGATATATAATCTTATATAATATATTCTATGAAAATTAGCCACTTTGGAAGAGAATTCGGAATGTATAAACATATAGCGGGGCTGGTGCTATATATAATAATTCTCAACATTTATTAATAAAATTTAAATTATAAGTATTTTTTAAAATCTGTGAGCTAATTAACAAATAAAAAAAATTAATCATAAAATATTATATTATTGATGAATAAACTATTATATTAATATGTTTAATTAGAACTTTAATGCTATTTTAATACACAATGTATATACTTTCATAAAGAAGATATTGTTGTTATTCTAGATTATCGAAATATATACTAACATATAATATAATGCAAATAATCAACATATTTAAGCATATTTTAGTATATAAACCTTTACAAATTAATAAAATACGCATGCAATAATACCTACCCTCTAAAATCACGTTGTCGAATGAGTGCATGCGCTCTCATGTGTTACCTAGATTGGCTCACGCATCGAGAAAAATCATGTGCCATAAGATGCTCTCCTATGCTACCACGTGTCTCCACACGACGTACACACGTTTGACTCATGCATGTTGACTGGTCAAGGGGGGTGTGTGTGTGTGTATATATATATATATATATATATATATAAAATTTATAAATAAAGCATTAATTTACAGTTATTTTCTTTTAACAATAATGCATTAAATTTAACATTATTAAAGCAAATAACAGTTCCTATCATGTCTGCAAAATGGATCACTGCTTTTACAAACCTATTTAATTTCCGCCAGTTTTCAGGCCAAAAGTTAGTCAATTTAAACCACGATCCTGCAATTAAGATGGGAAAAAACGTGAAAATGGGTCCAATAATCAACGCCAAGGTCCAAAATGTCTCATCGTCGCCATTGAAGCCACCGTTTGTCGTGGTTAGAATCCAAAAATGCAATTTAGGATTTAATTTGTAAATAAAAAATTCTAATTTCTCATATACAAATTAATTTGATGTTGAATTTTATAAATATGGTATCAATTTTAACAAATGATATTCATAAACATAAAAACCTCAATTTTATCTCGTAAACCCTAAACCTAATTTCAACCAATTTTTCAATTAATTAATCTAGGTAGATGTTTAACCGGACTTTGATACCAAATTTACATTCGATTAGATGTTATCTTTAATGATAACAATACAAAATTTTGAAAAAGTTAACATACAACAAGTTTAAAGAATTAACATACAAAATTATGAATAAATTTTTGGCTTTGGAGATCAACAGATGTTTTTTCTCTTCTAGTAGGTTGTCCAAGATCAAGTGCTTCCAATATCCTTTCTCCAAAAACTTTTGACGGAGCTGGTAGAATTTTAGAGGATATAAGGAATCAGGTATTTTCTATGTATTTACTATATATACACTTCCATCAAAGGTAGAAAGCAAATACATAGAGCAACTGTCAATAATTGTCAATTTAACTATTATAAAATAAGACCAATTTACCTTCCTATGAATATTAAAAGTACTTTAAATTCTAGCCTATTTCTCCACTTCACACAAGGAAAGAAGACTTATACTTATTATGTGGTGGCTCAAAGTGTAGCATAATCCATTATCATATTCAAATTGCCACGTTACTAATTAGGTGAAAGAGCATTTTTTATGCACTTCAACTTCGCTACGTCGAAAGAGCAAACTATTAGTTACGCGAGTAGAGAAAACACACATACTAGTTCTTGTGTTGTGCCATAGTAACACAGTGACAATGAATCATCCAAACGTTGAAATAAGATGCAATGATTACTATATAATAATACAAATACAATGAACCTTACTTCGGCTTAATCTATTTTCGTGAGTAAAATCCGAATAGAAGGAAGGCGGCCTTATCAAAAGCATACAAAATATTATTGAACCTTTCATATAGGAAAAAACCATGTGAATCGCTCAAATTCGTCTTCAGAACGGGGCCCAGAATTCGTCATCACACATGTCATTGTGCAATAACTATCTGTAGTCATTATAAGATAATTGCTGGTAAACAATTTTGCAAAGTACTTGGGTCCACTCGGTTGAGATATTAAACTTTTACTTTAATTATCTGTTTCTTGTCAAGATTTCATAACATACGAAAACAAGCTATTAGAGATGAATATGATTATAAAAGATTCAATAAAATTACAGAAATCTTTGGAATTAGGAGTGTTCATATAAGAGAAGACTTTGATATAAACATGCATCCATTTTTAATAATATTATCAAAGATTTTTCTTTCATTTTTACATTGAGAGGTGGCATTCTATGCAGTATAAAGATATAATATGGTAGAATATTTGGATTAAATGGTGCGTATTTTATACATATATACATATCTTTATATAATTAAGAAAAAAAGCTTTTCATTTTTGTCCATATACTAGCATACAATGTCATGGTATTATTAGCCTTATTATATATATCTTTACACCTTTTTATTATTAGTTTCTTCTAATGGAGTTGTAATTCCGTAAGAATTTCTAGTTTTACTGTGTAAGAGGTGAAACTTGAATGAGAAATAATAATTTAATCTATTTATAACAATATTTTTAAAATTTTAAAAAAGATTTTAACTTTTGAAAAAACGCTTAGTTTCAAAATTTAAGCTTGTCCAAATTCTTCAATCGCCGACAACAGAAAATATATTGCATTATATATTGAAGGTGATGGTCTTAGTTTGCTACCTTCTTCTACGGTGGTTTCTGTGTGATTACCAATTGTTATATGACATTATTAAAGTTGTAGAAAGCATGGACTCCACTACTAGCAACACTCAATCAATAGTTTCCAATCTCGAATATTTGGCTAAATCTGCACCTAGGGCAGGGCGGGTACGATATACTGGCCAAGTGGCTATAACACATTATTTAATATGGGTTGTGTTTTTTTTTTAATTTTTTGAAGATCTTTTCATAGTCAATTCGGGAATTACCTCATATGTCGACAATGGACTCTAGCTTTAGATTTGGAGAAAAGTTTGAGAAAGCTAACATCGGCTTTTCTCCGTTTTCACCTTCGATACTGACCCTTTTATAGCATGTTGACGAGAATTGGACTACATATATAACACTTGATTTCTTGCTTCATTGTATTCTAAGAGTTGGAATGGACATCTAAAATCATATAGTTAATCTCATTTTTCAATAATTTAAGATATATATTTAAAATGATATATTATCATATGTAATATAGTCCATTGAAATTAGACAGTAAATTTGGGAGAGAATTTGGAATGTGTAACCATGTATTATGGCTTACGTTAACAATGCGAGAGCATCCAGCCATGCATGCACGCTATCGGAAAGCAAATACTTGTTCAGAAAGCAGTAGTAACTGGGAATTCGACATAAAAAGAGCCAAAGGCATGCCTGTTTTATATGACTGAAACACAATTGATACAAACGATACAGCCAGTATGAACCTAAGAAGATCCATGCATACTCCCAGAGAGGGCAATTATGATGACTCTTTCATAAAAAGGATAGATCATTAAGAGCTCTTATTAACTTCTCACTACATAATTTATTTATTAACCTAGGTAGATAGTTCGGTTATCATGTCATCAGTTGGAAGTTGGAGGCTTGTGTGGTGGCTTCTTTGGAGGGGATCCATGGACAGGTGGCTTGTGTGAGTCCTCAATATTCTCGACAGGAGGGTATCCAGGGTGGTGGCCTGGTGGTGGCTTCTCACCCTTTCCTTTAGGAGGCTTGTGGATTGGCTTGCTTTCAGGGAATGACTCCTCTTCCTTGGATGGTTCATCAAAGGTAGTTGGCGGCTTGTGCTTTGGAGGTGGCTTTTGTTTTGGTGGTGGCTTACCATCCAAGGTTTCTACAGATTCCTCTTCCTTGGATGGTTCATCAGAGGTAGTTGGCGGCTTGTGTTTTGGAGGTGGCTTTTGTTTTGGTGGTGGCTTACCATCCAAGGTTTCCACAGATTCCTCCTCCGTGGAAGGTGGTTTGTGACTGGGTGGTTTGTGATCGGCAGAAGTTGGAGTGGTGAAAAGCACCACTCCAAGGAGCAACAAAGCAAGCAAGAAAAATGTCTTACTCATCATTTGATTAATTTAGGTTGTTGGATGGGTGAAAAACTAGAACAAGTGCATGGCTTTTATAATGAGCTGAGGCCAATAACAGAACAATGCGTGTTTTATTTTTCATTTATCTATCTTCATAAATTTCTTTGCATCGATCCCCCACTCAGTTGAAAAGTTTGACTATTTAGCAAAGGTTGATATTAAGTATAATAGGGTCTTCTGCTTTCTCTGCACTGATCAATTCCCTTTTTTCTTCTTCGTATACTTTGGTGAGAAATACAAAATTTAAGGTATTGGTAATACACATAATTGATATATATTAAGTACTGAAATCGATATGGATCAATGTGTCGTGTTCTGGTTGAATCTGAATGTAGCCAATTTTGTGGTTAAAATTCAAAATAACACGTGTGGATGTTCATATACGTAATTGATATTTGCAAAGTTCTTCAATGACAAAAAAGTGGCATTGCTTATATTAATGTTATATAGATAACTAGTTTCTGCTGTAAAGTTTTGATCTCCACTTTAGTTCCATTTCTAAGCGTGCTTTCTGGTGCAAGTTTTAGTAAGGAAAGTATGCTGAAATGGACGAAAATTAGGCTATAGGTTCTCAAATCTACAGCTTCGTCGGTGCCCAAATCACGTAATTGATGTTTCTCGCCTGGGTCATGAACTCGTACGTTTCATATCTCAACTTCAAACATTTCTCATACGTAGCGACTTCCTTGACAGATGTCAAGCTTCATCATCATATGTTTAAAATTTACTATTAATTAATTACATTATCCAACTAATGGCACCTTCATCGAATCCTTTGTCACAAGAATGCTCCACTCCGTCTATGATAGGTGTTGAAAAGCCAGAAAACTATTGGCCCCCATAAAGCTAGCGCACTATTGGCATATGCTCCATTCAGTACGTATGATTCGAAGTTACCTCCTTTTTTGGGCATTGTTATGTACAGGAAGAGAAAGGAGCCCAACCCATTGCTTAATGCTCATTCCTTTCTTTTCTTTCTGTTGATGTGGACAAGTCACTTCACTGTAGATTCATTGATAATAGAATGTTTCAACAGTTATATTATAGGCCAAAGGACTTGTTCCCACCCATAGTTTGAGGTGATGACAATTTCCATCTATTAATTTTTAAAAGCTTAGAATCTCACCCTTCAATCAGATTTGACCATTTTCACCGAACGGGAAGACCTGGAATCAGGTGGTCGGAGACAGCCATTTGATTCTGTTATCAGCGGCCACCACCGTCAGCATCGGTGGCGGTGGCTACTTAAATTTTTTAAAATTTTAAAATTTTTTAATATTTTATATGTATATAAAATTTATTTTATTATTTTATAAAAATTTAAATATTAAAAAGATATAAATACCCCTGAATTATTACTATCTACTATTATATTTACTATTACATTTGGTTGATAGGTGAGATTTTAAGCTTTTAAAAGTTAGTGGGTGAGAATATCTCCGCTTCAAACTATGGGTGGAAACAAGTCCTTTTGGCCTGTATTATAACATAATACTCCCAGGGGGAAAATTATGTTCAAAAAAACCATATAACAGTATCTGTAAATTTTCTTTTTGCAGACCCTAAACCCTGTTAAGATATGAAACACCTCCAAGGAGAGTTAATTTAGTCTCTGAGCTGCTAAGTCCCACAAATTTGGAGCCAGAAATCTAAAGGTAATACGTCATTTGGGGGATTTTTGTTAGTTTTTAAACCCGTGGCAGTTGACAAAATTTTAAACTTTGAGAGTAAAGCTGGATTTGAATCGAATCAAACTCAAACATGTCAAAGTTCATGTTCAGCTCGGTGGGTGTTGGGCAATAATTGGTTTCAGCTCATGTTCGATGAACTATCGGATAAAGAAGCTTCATTTTTGGGTTTGTTTGGAGTAGTCGAAATAGAGATCTGCTCAGTTTGGTTTGATATTGTGCAAACGATAATAAAACATGTTTGTATTTGTTGAATTCGAATAAAAATGTAGAGTGCAGGCTGTTTGAAGAATTTCCAGAAAAATTAAAAACCTATTTACATCCAACATCCATAATCTAAATAATACACTGAAGTAAATTGAAATTTAATACCTGCAATTTAATATCCACATTTGTTATGTAATTATACAAAACCCAAAATCCCCGTTGTCATTGTTACATAAATAAATTATGTAGATTGAAAGTAAATGACGCGTCACAGTGCCGTCAATTTTCCAGCAAGTTCAACTTCTCAATTTCAAATTTCTCTTGTATGAACAAAAGTAAATGATCAAGTTAATTGATTAATCTTTACATATTGTAAAGTAGAATATTTATGAAGTTACTAGTAATTATTAATTTTATACAAACTTTTATATGTTTTTAATCTGATACAAGTTTCAAATCCGATCACCTTTATGCATAAGCATGTTTCAGTGTTAGTGATAGATTAATTACTCTATCACTAACATTGAAAGCATTTTATGATGCGATAGTAAAGATTGAAGTTGTCAGAATCTTGGTTGATATTCATGAGAGCCTTGGATATTTTTGCTGATTTACTTGCCACCAGTTTAAAACATTGAATTGTGTTGGGTCTAATACATGTGATGTCTCTAGCCTCTCCTCCAGGTGCATTTCCAATTCCAATTTTTCGGAGGCTTTCATCCCCCATTGAATGGACGTGCTCTTGCCATTAGCACCACAAATTTGATGTGAACGTCTTTCCAACAAACGACCAAGACCCGCTTGCCACTTGTGGAATGGTTGGTTAAAAAATTAGTATAGTCAAAAAAGACTTTACTATAGAATTGCAAGCACATTTTATTAATTAACCATAACAAAAACAGTGCCAAGGTTTATTTGTGACTGTAATTGATTGATGACAGATGGGTTTGGATTTTCCCTTGAAATAATATCTTTGTATTTGTAAAATAATTGTTCTAATGCTTGCCAAAAACTAGCAATTTCCTCTTGAGCTTGATACTCACCATGCAATACGGGGTAAACATACTTAATAAATGCAAATTTGATCTTGAAAAAAATATCTAACTTATACATTAGAAAATACAACACTAGTACTAAATACTAATTACTAACAAATAATTCAATTAAAGTTAACTAAACAATTATCAATTGTCACGTTATGTACTTAGGATCTAATGTACTTTACATGTCCCTGATACTTATCTAATTTCTTGATCATCCTTGACACCATTAAGACCACGTTTGGATCCGCAGCAAAGCTTTTTTCCTTTAATAATCATTTCATTTTGTACACTTCCATGAAGCATAAATTAGTTGTGGGATATTGAGATTCCCAATACTACATTTGTAACACTATTAAAAATCCTAAAAATTAGCATATCACTACCACTCTATCCCATTCTTCTCTAAAGGGGTAAAATTCTATAAACACATCGTTATTGCATCCATATTGAGGGGAAACCTTTTTTAACATCAAAACCATCTTCAACATTTAGAATGTGTTGCTTCGCCTATTCAAGTAGTCTAAAATGAGTTTCCTCTTTTTTATGTTACTTATTTTGCAAATACTCACAACGTTTTCTTGTTTACTCTTATGCGCTCTTATGAATTTCACTATCCCTTATTTAATTACCCCTAAATCTAGTCGCACCATCCTATGTAAGAAAGTAGATGATGTGAGCTGTGCATTAAAAGTGGAAAAGTCGATCGCTTGGCACTAATAACTGTTACATGTGAAAAACCTCTATCAACAACTAAATGCATTTATCATTAGTGAAAACATTGTTAAAAATGATGTTGTACAGTTACAAATTTACAATCATGCAGAAAAACCAAATTAATTAATGTGTTTTCCAATATAATTCACTTTACATAAAACAAAAAGTAATTCTAAGTCTCTATACAATAAAGTTCACCACTTACCTTTTTTCTAATTACTCGCTCGATAAAGCAGTTGTATAAGACTTCAGTAATGTTTTTTCCTATCTTGGGATGAGAGACATGCACAAAGTTTATTAGGGGCTTTTGTAGCCTTTATAATTACAAGTCTAGCCAGTGCGCAATTTAAACCATATACTTAATTTTATGCTTATCCAACTTCCACAAAATCAATTGTTAAACTTATCCTTTTCAGCTACTCAAACTCTTTTTTCATTTTCCTTGCTTTTGCTTGAATAACCTGCTTGCAATTGAATTTCACTTGCTTATGTCTTATTTGTTCATGCAAGGGTTGCAATCCACTACAGAAGAATGAAATCCCAAATGCTTCACTAGATTAAAAGACAACTCAATCATCAAGAGCAAATGAGTAAGTGCCTCCCTAAGTTGAAAAAATAATATCTTTGAATTAGTTTTGTTAATTTATGAATAAAAATATATAATTGATAATAAAGTAATTAAAATTGCACTTTATTATGCTTATATTTCCTACTCATTCTCAAGTTCGGTGGACTGGCTAAAGATTCAAGAAATTGAACTTCAACGGGCTTGAACCCTTAAATTGTTTGACCCGTAGGGAGAATATTTTTCCCCAATGCCTTCTTTCTCTCAACACATTTTCCATGAGTGAGGTGTGTCATCGTCCTTATGTTTTATAGCTTCATTCTTTTATCACAAAACTTACAAACAACATATCATGTATCCCTTACAAATATAATTTTTCTTAAAAAAAGCATTCCCACATCACAAATGTCTTTTTTTCTTTACCATGTGGGATGATAGGGTGAGGGGACTCTTTTTTCATTCTTCATAGCGTAACTCCTATTTTTCAACATCTAATTCCTCATCATCATTAGATCTATCAAACTCTTTGATAATTCTCATGTCCATTTTAATATAATCTATTGGATTGATCCATAGACACCCTTTAGGTTGAGCAACCAAACACACAAATGTTCCAACACACAACCAATAAGAATTTTCAAAGCTAAAAGTGGTGAAGAATAGAGTATCCAAATAGACAATCACACAAACACTTATTTGGTAATGACTTAATGCAAGGTACAAATTAAGCCTAAAGGTAAACCTTCCACTAGCTTAGGTTCTCACCACTAATCTTTCCTTGCATAAGATTAGATAAAGAGATGAAACCAACAAGTATCTAGGAAGATCAAGCAAAAGCATGCAAACCTTTGGAGTGAAAATTTTCTTTAAAATTCAAGTCAAAATTTCTTATTCAAAGGAGAATGGTGACACTTATATATGTGTCTTACAAACTTATAGAAGTTATAAAAATGCCTTTAATATACTTTGGATAACATATATACAAAAAGTAAGTAAAACAAAAAGTTTACAAAGCTTGATGCAGTGCATGAGAGGTAGTAGGGTTGTGTGTTTCAGTGTGTGTATGAGTTTAGAATAGTCACGAGAGGCTACATGGGTGTGTGTACAGGCTTGTATGAAAGGTAGAAGCTAACACGGGTAGAACACATAAGTGAGCACAAAATTATGCATATTAACTACAAGGCACAAGCGACCATACAGACGTGTGCACAAGCATGCGAGAAAGATAAAATTTGGCATGGTCGGTATGCACAGGTAGACATATGGTCATGTGTATTGATTGATCTGCTTCAATTCTTTATGCATTTTGAGGGTCGTTTGCATTCTTTTGAAGTTTTCCTTATCATACGTCCTTCCTACCTTGGTTGGATGGCTATTTTGGTCATTTGAACATTTGTAATAAGATAATAATGATTGATAAGTATATGGAAAGGTGATCTCTTTTTACCCTTTGAACTTTAATGTAGCCACCTTATACTTCTTTTAGTCATCATATCTTTTGTAATAAAAAAACTCTCTCAAAGCTATATAGCCAATCAATGAATACATTCGGGTTCAAACTACCACCAGATTCGAGGTTATCTACTTTCAACCCATAATCATCATCTTCTTCCTTCCTTTTTCCTCTCTTATAACATTCAAATTCATTATCTAAGTCATTAGACAAGGACACTTTCTCATTAATTGGGGTTGTACAGATGATGGTTCTTTACCTATAATGAGTGGTTCCATTATAGGTGTCTCTTGTGGCTTGGACTCTCTAGTGAAGGATGGAAGGGTTATCACTTAGAGGTATGGGTGTTCTAGCTTGGTTTTGATTATTTGAGCCTTAACCTTGTATCAATTTGGTCAAGTCTTGTGTCATGCTATGTATCACCCTAGTAAGGGTTTCAAATTTATCATATAATTCTTTCTTCAAATCTTGTATTTGGCCTTTAATCTCATATCACTAATCTTTTAAAAGGATGAAGGAGATTGAGAACTCTCCATACTAGCTATAAAGTAGATTGGTTGAGGTTATAGTAGGTTAGGAGGGTGTTTGAGATAAAGTCAAGATGAGAATAAGGTCTTGTGAATATTATTTCTAATTATGAATAGTGATTTCAAGGTAGTGTATAGTATTTTAGGGATGACAATGGTAACAAGTATTTGGGCTAATTAGATTTGGAGTTGGATGAGTGTTGGAATTTAAATTGTTAAGTAAGGGTATTATGGTAAGGGTAATTAGGTAATTGTTTGGTAGAGGTAAGATTTAGGGCTAATGAAGCTTTAGTGGATAATTAGGAAAGTGATGAAGGATTAAATGGGATAAAACTTGTTCGAGGTAGATTAAGAGGTGATTAGTAAAAGGAACTCCTAAAATGAAAGGCAAATTGGTACTTGTGATTTAAATGTGGTAAGGCTAAAGGTCTGGTGGGCAGGTTTTTAATGCAAGTATGGTGTGTAGGCTAAACTTGGGGAATATGTCTAATAAAACAGGGCTTGTATACCAAATTTCCTTCTTATGTTCATTATTTTCTTCTTTGTAGCTATCTTCTAAACCTACAAAATTTCCAATATAATTTCATTAAGCTCTTGCAATTTCAAGGTATTATCAAACTATCACATCTTCCAATGTAGGCTTTGATACCAAAAATGATCAATAAACACCCTCCAGGTTGAGCAACTAAACACATAAAAGTTCTAACATGTTGAACCCTATATGTTTTGATGATGATAAAAATATGGTTAAATAAATAATGCATCCCTTGCAAGAATAAATCTATGACAAAAGAAGGGAGAAAAGTTGTATTTTTACAGGTTATAGGTCTTGCACAATTGTGTGTCATTCTAACACGACCGTGTATGACCAATTGACATCTTGTGTGCCCAAAACACGAGACCGTACAACAAACCATGCTAGGTTCTATATTATTCAAAGAAAAATTTCAGGATCAATACGAGTGTGTGTTGATTATACATGACTGTGTGTATGCATAATACGGATACAACACCATCAACTCAACCATATAAGACAACCGTGCAAGGTCAAAACATCAGAGTCAAACACATGATTGTGCATATTTTAGACACACGACTGTGTGTGTAAAGTTTATGAAGAGCACAAGACATTAGGTCGTGTAATAGGGTCGTGCATAAAGTCAAAATAAGCCAGTCAATGCACGACTATGTATAAAACATACACACGACTATGTGTAATGAAGAATGAATAGCACTACCAAAGGGATCGTGTAATGGTGATCGTGCATGAAGTTTAAAGACATATAACACACACACGATCATGCAAAGATGCCACATGACCATATGCAAGCATAATTTTGCTCGTGTGTTACCAGTGTGTTATCCTTGCACTTAAGTCGTGTATGCTTTTAGAATTCTAAGCAAAAACCATAAAGGCATGAAGCACGACTGTGCACTATTGACGGGTATACTTAATTTGACTCTTGAGAGTCAGCTCAATGTCATAAATACAGCAAGCACGACCGTGCACTCAAGAAGCACGATCGTGTATCGAAGAAATTTATTACAGACCTTACTTTTCTAACCTCTCTAATGAATAGAAAGTTAGGCAAACAGCTCCTTATTACATCAAGCAATAAATCAAGTATAAAAGGAGACCATTTTGAAGTTAAAAAGGTTAGAGAAATGAATTAAATTGAAAAACTACTTGTTTTTAACTTATTGCGTACTTATTCTTTCTTCCAAGCTCACAGACATTTACATTGAGAGAAAGCTGTGATCTTTATTTGATTTCTAGCCTATTGAGAGGCAAACATTACTTCACTTTCTTATCTGAATATCTACTATAAAAAAGACAAAATTTCTTTGTTGAAAAACTATTGTATCTTCTAGTTTCGAAAGATAGTGAAACTTCAATCAGGTGTTAATTGAGGAAGAGGACATAGAAGGCTTGTGTTCAAAGTTCTGAACCTTTATAAATCAGCTGAGGATTCTCTAATCCATATCTCTTATTATTGTGTTTATGTAGCATTGTTTTCTTTATGTTATTTGTGGTTACATTTTTAAATAATCCTATTCACCTCCCCTATAGTATTATTTCTATAGCCATTAAGGTCTTTTACAACACATAGCCAATAAGTATTTTCAAGCCGGAAATGGTGAAGAATAGTGTAATTCAAACATACAATCACACAAACACTTACTTGGTAATGGTTCAATGTAAGGTATAAATCAAGCTTAAAAGAAAATGTTCCACCAACTTGGGTTCTCACCACCAATCTTTCCTTTCACAAGATTGGAAAAAGAGATGAATGATAATCCTAGAACTAATAAGTACCTAGGAAGATCAAGCAAAAGCATGGAAGCTTTTAAGAAGAATCTTTTCTTTAAAATTCAAGTCAAAAGTGCTTACAAGGGAGAATGGTGACACTTATATATGTGTCTTACAAACTTATAAAAGTTACAAAAAAGCATTTAATACACTTTGGATCAGAAATATACAAAAAGTAAGTAAAACAAAAGTTTATAAAGCTTGATTCAATGCATGAGAGGCAACACAGTCATGTGCTTAGGCGTGTGTATGAGTCCAGAAGAGTCATAGGAGGCTACACAGGTATGTGTGCAGACATGTGTGAAGGGCCAAAGCTAGCATGGGTAAAACACATGGGTGAGCGTATGATTATGCATATTAGCTATAGGACATGGGCGACCACACAAACATATGTGCAAGCATGCATGAAGGACAAAAGCTAACACAGACAGTGCACATAGGTAGGCATATGGTTGTGTGCGTTGATCTGCTTTAATTCTTCATGCATTTCTAGGGCTGTTTGCATTCTTTTGAAGTTTGTCTCATCATACATCCTCCCCACCTTGGTTGGATGGTTATTTTGGTTGTCCGAACATTCGCAAGAAGGCAACAATGACTGATGAGTATATGGAAAACCCAAGTTAACAAAGCTATCCCAAGGCTGCCATTGGATGCTAGGAATGTACTAGGTGCCTCCAAGCTAGTTGTTGGTTCAGAAGTTAAATTCACATCATGGATCACGAGTTGGTGTTGATTGAGTCTCCTCTATCAATATTCTCTTTCCTTTTGGTGATGGTCTTGAGAAACAAGGAGATATTCTATCGCAAATGGAAATGTGGGAGGAACCTCAATTTACATTTGTTTGATCCATTTTTGCAAAACAAACTAGAGAAAAAATGATAAATTATACCATAAAGGAAAAATAATGGAAAAATTTGATAAAACTCGGTTTTTTTTAATTATATCTCAATTCATTTAACTTTACAACTTGGTATCAAAATTTATGGTTGAAGTGATTAATAACAAGCAAGATGTCACAATACCAACAGCTACAATATCTTTCACTGCAATTACAGAAAAGATTATTATTAGTAGTAATAATACTGAAGGGAAGAAAATACTAGTGGCGTATTTGTTTGTAAAGAGGATAATAAGCATCATCCACCACAACCAAATTTGCTATAAAAATTGGATTTTTTGAATCGGACCAATTCTGTATATAAATAGAATCAGGGTAATATTGGAATAGAATAAAAAAAAATTAGATTTGAATTTCAATGGGATTAGAATCGGAACAGATATGCTGATTATAATCTGATTGTAATTAGAATTGGGTTACATTCCAATTGTGCTTAGAATCAGAATATAATCTGATGCTAATTATAATTGGATTAAATTGGATATTTCCAATTCTAAACTGCGATCACTTTTTTTTTTTTTTTATTCCAAATCAATTTTGATTCTAATTAGAATCAAATTAAAATTGGATGGATTCTGATGCTAAAATATGTGATTACTTCTATTGAATTTTTTGAATCCAATCCGTTTTAATTAGAATCAGATTTTATTCTAAATCTGTTTGAAATAGGTGTCCGATTCTAATTAGAATATGATTAGAATCAGACGTTCGATTCTAATTTTTAAATAGATAAGACAACGAGCCCTCTTCTTCCTCATTTGGTGCCGCACTCTGGAGCCACCTCCATTTGGATCTTCAGACAAATCACAACTTCGCTCCACGATTCGTTGCTCCTACTTTCAATCTGAAATCACACTTAAGTTTCAACAATGCTTCTCATGGCTTTGTCATCTCACTTCTTAAATTTCAACTGAATATCTTAATGATTTTTCATGTATAGTCTGTATGTATGAATAAAGCACTAGCTTTCATGTGACAGATTCTGTATATAACAAAATAACACTCTAACACACACACACAGAGCAAGAATCAAGAATTAAAACCACAAGCTCTGAAATTTCTGAAAATACATCAATTTTTATTCATAGAAAAACTAGAGTTTTACAACTTTTATACAACTCAAGAATAACAAAAATCAACTTCTTGTAGTTACAAAACTATTCTACACCAATCAATTTTAACTGAAATAACTATCTTGACTCATCTTGTTAACTAATTGCACTCACCAATTTCAATTCTAGCTTCCAAACTTTACTAAACTCGACAGCAACTCTTTACTCTCTTTAGCACAAACCAAAACCCTGTAGCTTTATATTTTTTAACCCAAAATGCAGGGTTTTGGTGTTTATTTAATTTACACCAAACTGTAGCGTGGGTCATTGGGCCAGCCTTCCTGACATCCTCCCTCAAGTCAATGTCATAAAGAATTTATGATAACAAACTAAAGAATTTGTGATAACAAACTTGCAATATACAGCCCATTTTCTAAATATTCAGCTCTGCACCAGCAGTCTTTACTACTCTACTTTTTTCCTCCCTGAATATTGACTATAAACACTACATTTCTCCAAATTCCTCCCTTAACACTAAACTTCTCTTGAACTACACTTCTCAGTTTTACCACATGCACACTAGACAATTTTTCCTCCGTGAACACTAACCAACTCTTGACCTATATTTCTCCAATTAATCCCATGCAACACCCAATCCTCTTTATTCCTCCCTAAACATTAATCATATGCAACTTACTATAGCAACAATATCATCCTTAACTAAGGTACCAATAAACCCAACTTCAAAGAAGAATGATGGACACCAGAAAACCAATCTTTAACATACCTTATCTACCAGCAACCATGGCCACACATATCAAAGTTTTTGGAATAGTTTTTGGTATCAATTTTTACCTCTTCAGAGCTTTTTGCTCTTCTTCTTACTGTTCTTGCTCTCACCCAAGACACCACATTTAATTTTTTCTTAAACTCTTTAAATTTCACTATTACTAACGGCTTGGTCAGTATATCTGCCACTTGATTTTGAGTAGAAACATATTGAACCTTCAACTCCTTTACCGCTACTTGTTCCCTCGAAAATGCACATCAATTTCAATGTGCTTGGTCTTGCTATACAACATGAAATTTGAGGTTAAAGATCCTGCACTAATATTATCATATCACACCACAGGCATAAACAACTAGACAATCTGATCAGTTAATAAACTCCTTATCCAAGCCAATTCTGTAGATACCTAACTAATTGCCTTATGTTCCGCCTCTATAAAAGAAAGAGACATTACCTTCTGTTTTCTCAAAGACCACTGCAGTAGATTCTTATCAAAATACACTCTATAACCACTAGTAGATCTCTTATCCTCTAGACATCCAACCTCGACTGTATCAATATAAGCTTCTAATGTAAACACAACAAATAGTTTAATCAACAAATCATGATATTGAGTACCCTTTACATATCTCAAAATCTTTTTACAAGCTTGCAATTATAATACAGTAGGCTCCTTGAGAAATTGACCTATAAAAGTTATATCTGGCCTAGTTATAGTCATATATTGTAGTCTACCAATAATACTCCTATACTGAGTAGGATTGGAAAAGTTTTCACTAACACTAACAAACAATTTAACACCTACTACCATGGGAGTCTTGTAAGGTTTATAATCTTGCATTTGAGACTTAACTAATAAATCACCTATATACTTAGCTTGACTCATATGCAAAATGGTATTATTTCTATGCACTTTAATGCCTAGGAAGAAACTCAAAGCTCTAAGATTTTTCAAAGAAAAGTAAACATTCAGATTAATAATTAAATTCTTAATATATTTTTTATCAAGCCTTGTCAATAATATATCATCAATATATATCCGCATATACACTCTCACTTGCCCTTTTTTAACAAAAATAATCTAGAATATGATATTTTATTGACAAATCCCCACTTTAGTAGACCAGACTTCAACTTCTGATACCAAGTTCTAGGAGCTTGCTTAAGCCCATATAAAGCCTTCTTTAGCCTATAGGCATAGTCAGGTCTTATACAATCCTTAAATACTTCAAGCTGACTTATATACACTTCCTCTTATAAATCATCATTAGGAAAGCATTATTAATATCTATCTGATGAATGTGTCAGTTAAAAATAATAGCAAATGACAAACTTACGCTATTGGTAATAGGCTTGACCATTAGACTAAATGTATTAAAATAGTCAACACTTGAAGTCTATTGAAACCCCTTAGCTACCAGCCTAGCTTTAAGTTTCTGAAGAGAACTATCTATATTCACCTTAGTCTTAAACACCTATTTGTGTCCAACTATATGTTGACCAGTTACTAATGGTACTAATTCCCAAGTATGATTCTTTTTTGAAGCTACAAATTTTGCTCTCATAGCTATATACCAATTTGAATCAATTAAGGCTGCTTCTACATTAGTTGGTCTTTTCTTCACTATTACTTTTATAAATAATGAGAACTTCCTTAGTCGAGGCAAATGATTTGTCTTAGCTTTAGTCAATATAAGATGACCTATCTTTGGTGAAAAAATCTTATTTGTTGAGTTTGAACCTATAGGAATAATTTTCTTAGGTGTTGTAGGAGACATAGATTGTAGACCGCTAATTTGATAAGAAGTTGATTTAGCTTCAATAGACACTGATAGTACAGATTGTTTACTAGACCTAGATTCAGAACAAAATTCTTCTGTAGATACCTTTCTACTTCTTAACTGACTGGGTAACATAAATGACGACACTGAATTTGGTGACTCACTAGGTAAAAATACACTCAAGGGTGAAACATCAAAAGTTGGAAAATTGACACATTTTTGAAATTAGGACCAATTTTGAAAAGAAATTTAGACTAACTAAAACTGACTGAGGCTGAGATATAAACACTTATGATTCAAACACTTATACCCTTTATGTTGAACACTGTATCCTAACAACATATATTTCTTTATATGATAGCCAAACTTATGTTTTTTATAATATCTAATATAAGGAAAACATACATATCCAAAAATTTTGAGGAAATTATACTCAAGTTTTTAAATAAACAAAACCTAAATTAGAGACTGACTTTCTAGAATAGAAAAAGGCATTCGATTTATCAAATAAACAATTGCTTTGAAAGCTTTCCATTAGAAACATAAAGGTATTCCAGCTTGATGTAATAAAACTAACCGTAATTCTATTGCGTGTCTATGTTTTTGCTCAACCCTACCATGCTATTGATGAGTATATGGATAAGAAACTCTATAACTAATCCATTGATGTTGAAAATAAGGCATCAAAGCCCCATATTCACCTCCCCAATCTATTTTCACAATTTTAATTTTCAACTTAAGTTGCCTCTCTACTATCAACTGAAATCTTTTAAATACATAACTCACTTCTACCTTACTCCTAAAAGGAAACACCCATGTGAATCTAATATAATCATCAATAAAATGAATATAGTAATAAGTACCACTAACATCAATTACTATAGTAGGCTCCTACACATCACTAGACATTGATTATAGTGGCTTAGAGGCCCTAGAATTAAACACATCAAAATGTTTTTTATGGTGTTTCCCAAATTGACAATATGAACAAAAGTTAAACTCATCAAAACCACCCACTAAATTTAATTCTTGAAACACACAATTCATAACTTTTGCACAAGGACGCCTTAACCTTTTATACCAATCACACACATCAATTTTATGCACTTGTAATCTAGATTTCTCATTCAATTTAAATCATACAGTTTCATCATGAGTAGAATATGAATTTAACAACTCTTATGCATTATTTTGTTGAACTACATTAACATATCTAAAACATTTTTTTATCAAGAGCATGCAACTAATAGAGGCCACCTGTCAGAACTCCTTACAATAGAACAACTCTAGTATTCTTGTCCTTTAAAAAACCAAAATCACTCATAAACTCCTCAATCACATCATTGTCTTATGTAAACTTAGAAATACTAAGTAAATTTTTTGATATCCTAGGCACTTACAAAATATTTTTTAGGTGTAAAAATCTATTGGCAAAAAAAGTAGGTAAGAATGATAAATCTATATGAGAAATATCTAGACACTCACCACTTTCCATTTATAATTGCAGTGACCCCAAATAGTCCTCTTTTACATTTAACTTCTTCACTTTAACAATGACATGATTTGAAGCCCTATAATCTATATACCAACTCATATCATCTATTATACTTGAACTTCCTACATGATAGCCTTGACTACCTTTAACCCTCATGTTTGTCATGCTACTTACATTAGCTTCAGTACTATATAACGTAGACCCATTTTGACTTTCAAAGGAAATAGTGTTTAATGATTAAGGTGTTTATTATGAATGGTAAATTGTGATAATAAAGTAGGATTAATATCATAGTTATGTAATAATGTAGGGTTATAATTATGTGATGAAGTAGGAGTAGAACTATAAACTCTAGTTTGACTTGTGTAATAGGCTATACTTTGATTTTGAGTGACTTGGGTAGGTTTAGTATAGTTCACATCAAACTTATGGTAGCATTGTAGAACTACAAGTTTAGTTTTGCCACACAACTAACATACCACCTTAGGTTTATTACTAAACTTGCCTCTACCTCAACCAAACTTATTTAGTGCTGTAATAAAATTTTGACTATTTTCACCTATCACAGATTGATTATTGTTTCCATTAAACCTACCATTAGTCAAATTTTCTTCTTTACTTGCTATGTTAGCAAAACTATTTTCCAAATCACTAGAAAACAAGCCAGTTTTATTCAACCTACTGTCAAAATTTTGTAACAACTTCTTCTTCACTAAAGTCATATTCTAAATTTTAGAATCCATCTTATCCATTATTAAAGCTATCACAGGGTCAAACTCAAATCCTAGTCCATTAATTATGTAATTAATCAACTTATTCTTAGTCAGAAACTGGTTGCAACTTACAAGCTACCCTTGTAATACAACTATCCATTTTTCATTCTCTTTATATAATGTTGTATACCCAAGCTACCCTTCTTTAAAATTTGTAGTGTTGTTCTAAAACTAGTGATCCTAGCCTTTGATTCAAAAACAAAATAGTGCTCTAAGGTTACCCATACTTTATTAGCAATAACATCATTTGCCTCATGATCAAAAATTGTTTCAAAAATAGAAGCTTAAAGCAAGCTCATCAAAATGTATCATATCTTTTCCATGCAAAGTATTTAGGATTAACTATTTTAACTTCTCTCAAATTAGAATAATTTTTCTAAAAAATAAATGGTTGAGGATACAAAACTAAACTTGTTAGGTGTTCTCGTAAAGCCTCAGCACCAAGCTTGAACCCTCTAGTAGCAATAATTCTCCTCTGTAAGTTTAGGACTAATAGCTTGAAGGCTTGACACTAGAAAACTACTTGTTCCAAATTGTGTAGATTGAACCCTTGAACCACCATTGAGCACTTGTTTCTGTGATACGAGAGTCCATATAATAAACAAATTAGCTTTATTAGCCATCGAGACATTTGTTAATGGATTTGATGTGACAACTCACTGCTATATATTACTGTAGACTAGTTTTTTTTACAATTGAAATATATCTCTAATATATAGTAATAGTTCCCAATCTAACTATTGACTAAAAACACATATGTGGAAGCTAAAATAAAACATGTGATGGAAAATTAAAACCCACTGTACAGTATCCTGAATAAAATTCATGCTTCACTCATTCACTCTTTTTCTTTCTCTCTCTATATATGTTATAATAGTATCTAAAACATAATTGATATTGTACATCCCAAATACATGAGTAATATAAGACATGTGAGCCACTGACATGCTATCTACTAAAAACTAAATACATAAATGTACATGCATATATAAATATGAAAATATTGGGTGAAGACTTGTTCAAGCCATATCCTATTATTTAGTCATCTAATGCTTCAAGATCAGCTTCTTCAAAACACTGACCTGTAAGAAAGAAAACTGAGGGAGATGCATGACAAGTTACGCAGTAAGTATCTCCTATCTCTACCATTAGGTTGACTCTAATTTGATCTATCACTAACTAGCTATTAGTTGGAGAACTTGACTAAGTCTTTTACTAGCCTAATAGCTTCTTCTACTCTAGCTCATCTTACTACTAAACCTTATTGGGTTCTCTTTTTGATATTCATTATCATGTTTTCTTTCTCTTTATAAGTTTCTGAGACCTAGAGTATTCTTTAGTTCTCTTAGGCCTAGTTGACTTCTTCCATGTTTCTGCTTATGATTTATAAGACAAGTCATATGTATCCCATCAATACTAACTAATCCCATACTTTAGGAGTTTGATCAATTCTGAATATGTGTGACTCATAAGCTTTCTATTAGGTCGATAATGTTTATATTCAACTCGAATTTAGACACGTATCAAGATTGGCCTTTAGCAATGCATTATGGCTACCCAATCAGTAAGGTGTCAATGAACAACTTTTGGTCTTAACAACTAAATGGTTGTATACAATACAATCATATTGTCAATTGATATCTTTCAAGGTTGAACATAAATATAGTGTCTATCTTAAGGACTCCTTATTATGAATTGACATATACATTAACGACTAAACAACTTGAATCAAGCTTCGACTTGATCATACTGCAGCCATATATTCAAGTGATCATAAATGTATGTTAGTATTCTCTTTAGAGATATTTCTTCTATGTTTGGGAGTAACAAATTTTTTGTTGATCCACCATAATCTTCATATGAATTATGATGTAGCTAATCACCACTTTTATGGTTATCCTTTCTTACGAAACATATTAAATGATGTCAAACCATATTAATCCTAGTACAAAACACTTTAGTAACCTCAAATCGAAGAATTAAATGCATCCATTAATTAAGAAAATATGTCCATAAAACTAGAACAATCACCCATATAAAATTCTTTTGTTAGGTCTGTCCAATGAATACGTCTAAACAATATACACTCATATATTACATCAAATTGTTAATAAATAATTTCGACATATGTGAACTGTCATTATCTTTTAGTGAGATCACTTAACACAAAGATAATTTTATTTTTGTTACTTGTGTCTTTGTTTAGAATAAACTTTGAATTATAAATATTTCTTAAATGACCACCTATTAGGAGTATAGAGATCGCATAATTAATTATCTGATTCTTTCATATAGTTTTCCTATTTTAAGAATATATTAATTATATAAATATAAATAAAAAATATCTACTTATGAATAATCAATAGGAATGTTTTTTATTGATAATTTGTATAAATAATTATAACGATTAAAATAGAAATGGATTGGTCGTAGGGCAGTACCCCACAACTTGCAAGTTGATTTGATGAGAATATTTAATTAATTAATATTTTTATAAGAAAAGTATATGCATTTACCGTCCCAATTCCAATAAGTGGGACCGTGGGTCATGTCCCATTCCGTTTATTAAAACGTGGCGAATGGAAACTACAGTAGTTTTCTTTTTCTATTTGTTGAACAGATCTATTTATGACTAATTTCGTGGAAGATCGGAGCAATGTTCTTCCCTTTCAAACAAGGGCAAGAAAATGAAATTTTCAACAAAAACAGGCGAAACTTATTCTTGTCGACCAAGTACAATTTCACTGACGGAGAACAAGTCACCTCTTTCACAGTTCCGCCAATTACTATACAAACTGTACTAAACAAATCATGTTTTCTGAAGCTGAATTAAAGCAATCTCCCGAGGACTTGATCAACGACAATCTTCAGTTATGTGACACCAAAGTTTTCTGCTGATTGTCAAAAAGAATCCTTTTTTTTTTTTCGCTAAAATATTTTTCTTTACGAAATCTCAAGTACCAAAGAATTCTTCAAGTTTGTTTTTGATCCTTTTTAATGCACCATGATGGTTAGCAAGCCGGTCAGGCAAAGGCCTCGGAAGTCTACGAGGAAAATTATATTAATTTCTTGACAAATATTCAACAAGTGATGGCCGGATAACAACAAATTCAAGAAAGTTACATTAGTTTAAATTTGATTTGTCATGCATAACTCGGACATTGAAAAGTCAACCCACTACTCTCTTCCTATATATATGTGGGAAAGTTCATCTCTTAATTATTGATAAACAAGCCTAAAGAATATAGAAATGGCTAACACTATTGTTCCTTCCCGTTCACTTATTTGTTCCTTCCTTTTGATCGTTATGTTCCTTCTATTTAAACCTTGGGACACCCTTTCTCTTGCTGCAGCTCTTGAAAGTGCCATTGATCCTCCTCCAAGCAACCCCGGACCTCCTGGTTCATCATGATTTTTGTCTCTTGTTAAATTGGTTTCCGCAGTATGTTATAAAACTCGTATGTTTTATTATTAGTAACTAAAAAACATGTTACAGCCACAGTTCCAAGTAATTGTAAGCTCTCCTGTTATCTAAATGTATTCTAGTTAGTTGTAATCTCTTAATTCATGCTGAACCTGTATATGAACATGTCTGTACTGGATTGAAAAACCAATGTAAAGAATAAACTGTGAGCAATAAAGGCGTCAACTTATTATTTCAGAATTCACTTCTTGCTATTATAACACTTGCTCTTTATATCATTTGTGCACTTCTTTGTATTCGCCACCATTCGGAGGGGCAGAGGTCGGGGTTGCAGTACAGGCCGCGAGGACATACTGGAGGAACTCAAAAAATATATACCGTCAATTAAGTTTAGCAAATCGAAATTCGGAATATTTTTTTTTTTTGGTAAGTAAAAGAATATATAAAAGAAAACCAACGGGTGAACCCGATACAATCTAAGCGCAGCAACAAAAAATCGCCCGCAAACCAAACAACAAAACAAAAAACTATGATAACTCCGATTGATCATCTTGAGAGTCTATCTAGACTTCTGTCAAGATAGAACCTTAGAGAACAGATCAAGAGTCAAATAAAACCAAAGAAGAACAAACAAGCTAAAACTAAAAGCTAATTACAACATTTTACAATCATATACATATGAATATCCATGAAGAACAGCTTAAACAAAACCTTCAACCAATTGCCCTTCCCCTCTTTAAGTCTTAATTCATTTGATCAAGAAATAAGTAGCATAAGAGAACCAAGCCCAAAAAACAATCCAAATAAGAAATCATGATGCAGCCCTTTTCTAATCCAAATTCTAGCCAAACCAGGTATCCCACAAGACTTGAAAATAATCCATTCCGTATTGTAGACCCGTTATTCCAAGCTGGAGTAGAAACTTTTGCATATGGAGAAGAGGCAGCCAGGTTTAGAGGTAAGAACTCCAACACCGTAGCCACCAAGTTGCATCCATGATGCTGATTTTTTTCCTTTATATTCCATTGTGTATCCATTAATTTAGCAACCTTTAACCATGGTTTAAGCCCTTGAAAGGAAGCTTGAATGCATAGGAAAGCCTTGACTTTAATCCCTTTGAAAACTGCTTTACAATGGTGGTTGAATTGCAGCTCAAAACAGGGGAAAAACCCAGCCTAACCTGGAAAATTTTCCAGAATTTACTGGTCACGGGAATAGTTCGTGAACAGTAAATCTGGATTTCCAGATTTAAGGCACTGAAAAAGGGCTTGAAACGATGTCCGAAAGCTGACCTTTAACTTCACACATGTGTAACTATGATGGTACAACATTTCTAAGGTCCGGGAGTGGGGATCCACCTTGATTTCCTTCAAATTGACATGCAAACCTAGAGTAAAGCTTGAAAATCCTTCCAACAGGCGAATTCTGGATTTTTGCAGCCTTACTGAGGTCTAAAACATGGCGAACCAATCCCTGCATGTGTAATTACCCTCTTGCCAACTGAAGCTCAAATCACCTTGCTTAAAAAGCCCATGGATGGAGGAAAGCATGTTGGAACCAATGAGATTAAGATGCCATGCACTAGTAACTTGTGCTTTATAACCAAAATAGCTCCAAGCTACCCTCTTCTTGCCAATAGCCTTGCCAAGTAAAGCCTTTAAAGCTCCCCACAAATGGTGATGTAACCACAGCCACCATGGATGGGAGGACCTCTCAAAAGCGCAAAGAAACCACCAAGAAAGATAACTCCCAAGCCAAGTGATTATGCTTTTAAGACCAAAATATCTTCCATGATATCTAGGCCTTTTAAGCCAAAAGAAACCACACATCTTAACATAAGTGACTAATGTCCAAAATTGATAATCTTGGTCAATGGCTATGGTAAGCATGCTTGGTCTCAAGGGATAGGTCCAACAAAACAAGGTTAGAAAAAAGAATAAGCCCTGCAAAACAAAGAAGTTGTTAGTAATAATCACATCCTTCCCACTAAGCTTGGCAACCACCTCAAAAAAGACTCTCCAACTCTCACACCAACCAGCGGCAAACCTAAAACCCCCATTATTCACACTGACATCTTTCTTAATAGACCTCATCCCCTCAAAATTGTCTCTCTCAAGGCTCCAGTAACCACCCCTCCCCTCCCCTCCTCATAAACAACAAACTCATGGTTTTTTAAAGATACACAAAGGAAGCGACCAACAACTAGCAAGAATTCTATTGAGGTTAGAGATAGGAAAACTACTCAACTCCGCTCCTCTATCTTTAATGACTTTCCTCACATTAACACAAACCCTCTATTTAGGCAAGACACCCCTCGATAAGACTCTATTATTTCTCTTTCGCCATATACTGTAAACCATCGCACTTAGACTCATCTTAGCTATGGTAGCCCTAAGTGAATTCCCTTTCCACTCTTTTGAAATCCCCTCAATATATTTGTCCCACCCTTGGTCCCTGTAACTCAAATTGTTCTAGTTAAGAATTTCACACCAAATAAACTGACTGTAAGAACAATGAAAAAAAAGATGATCTATGTTTTCATCATGCATATCACACAACACACAAGTAGTATTAGAACATAGTCCATACCTTTGTAACTTGTCACATGTGGTCAACCTCCTCCTAAAAGCGAGCCACAAAATTATGGCGTGTCTAGGAATGAACTTCTTGTGCCAGATAAGGTGAGCCCAATCCACCAAGACATTCTTATCTCTAAACTCATTCCAAGCAGAATTTATGGAAAACTTGCCATCCCCACTTGGCTTCCAAATAACCCTATCTCGTCCCCTTGTAGGAATACAAAGCGTATCTACCTTCACCTCAACCATCTCACGAGATCTAGCCATTGGCCATTTCCATTCTCCCTCTTCAATGATCTCTTAGACTTTCGTATTCTTCCTAATCCTCGAGTCATGAATAATTTTATCACCATACTTTTTAACAAGGGGGCCATAGGGGTGCCAGTTATCCCACCAAAGGAAAGTGTCCTCACCATTACCAATTACATATCCAACCCTAGTTTGCATTTCATCTCTCAACTTAAGGAGTTTCTTCCACCACCACGGACTATCACTACTGCATTGGATATTCCAAAAACTCTTATCCTTGACTCTGTTTTTGCTAACCCAATCAACCCATATGAAGGATCTATCCCTACAAACAATATTCCACAAATGTTGTGCCATAGCAACCTTGTTCCACTCTTTACTTCTTTTAATCCCTAAGCCACCCTCTACACATGGCTTACAGACCTCATCCCAAACGACTTTAGCTTTTCCAGAGTTAACCTCCCCCCCAGTCCAGAAAAAGTTCTTAAGTTTAGCATCAATTTCCTTAAGAACTTTATTAGGAAGGAAAAAATGAGTCGCCCAAAACACCTGAAAACTGAAAAGGATAGATTTCACAAGAACCAGTCTACTCACATATGAAAGGAATCTGCTCTTCCAAGATAAGATTCGACCAATGATTTTATTAATAAGCGGTCTACACTCAGCATTAGAAATCTTGGAAGACACCATCGGGACTCCAAGATACCTGAAAGGGAAAGAACCCTCACCAAACCCAAGGACATTGATAAGCCTACTTCTCTCTTCTTTACCCACACCTGAGAGAAAGATGTACTCTTCTCTCTATTGGCTCTCAAACCCGACCATTTATGGAAAGTATCTAGAGCATCCTTGAAAGTTCTAATGGACTTCTCCTCTGCTTTGCAAAACAAAATCAAGTCATCAGCAAAACACAAGTGGGTAATTTTGTTCTCTTTACATTTCCAATGGTACTCAAATTTCCCTTTCAAAACCTCTCTTTCCAGAATCCTGCCAAAAGCTTCCATAACATGACAAAAAGGTACGGGGAAATAGGATCACCCTGTCTTAATCCTCTTGAACTCTTGAAAAATCCTTCCAATTCTCCATTGATACAGATGGAAAACATGGGTGACGTGATACACTCTTTAATCCAATGAATAAACTTGGGGTGAAATCCAAGTCTCCCTAAACAAGCTAAAACAAACTCCTAATTAACCATATCATAGGCCTTCATCAAGTCAATCTTTATAGCACACTTCTTCCTATTGGCAACATCTCTATGATATTTGTTGAGCAACTCATTACACAACAGAATATTATCACCAATTTTTCTCCCTTTAACGAAGGCAGCTTGAGCTCTATTCACACAGTCAGGAAGGACACCTTTTAATCTGTTGGCAAGGATTTTAGAGATGCACTTATAAATCAAATTACAACAAGCAATGGGTCTGAAGTCTTTAGCATAAGTAGAGTTGTCACATTTAGGAACTAAGGCAAGGATTGTACAATTGATTTCATGAAGAAGGGATCCACTATCAAAAAAATACTTGACCGCTTCAAACACGACTTGCCCAACAATCTCCCAAGCCACCTTGTAAAATTTAGCACCAAAACCATCTGGGCCAGGAGTCTTATTATCATCCATAGAAAAGATGGTACTTTTCACCTCCTCCTCAGAGATCTCCTTAATCATATTAAGGGTCGTATTAACCGAGATTCTAACATCAAATAATCTGGGCATGTTATCCCTACTAGAGTCCTGATCATCTTTAGATAACATATTATTAAAGTGCCCCACCAGAGTGTCACGAATAAGGTCTTTCTCATAAACCAAATTGTCATTCTTATCCCTTATCGCTCTAATGGCATTTTTGTTTGTGCGACTCTTGAAGCACTTGAAAAAATAGCTAGTGTTCTGGTCACCCTCTTTTAGCCATTTAATTCTGGACTTTTGTTTAAGCATAGACTTTTCCTTCCAACTAATTTTTTGATAAGCTCTAGCAAGATCTTTTTCTTCTTCTACAAGTCTCTCATTAAGAGGGTCATTAAGAATTCTAGCTTGAACACCATACAGTTTCTCCTTAGCAAGTTTGACCCTCTCAGAGATGTTCCAGAATTCTTCCTTATTTAACACTCTCAAATTGCTTTTAACCAATTTTAACTTTCTAACCAGCCTGAACATTGGGTTACCATCAATTCTTGTATCCCAACACTTTTTAACCAAGGGCCAGAAACGTAAATCAGAAGCCCAAAAATTAAAAAATTTGAATGGGCACTTCTAACCTCCCTTATTGCCATCATAACGCACCACAAGAGGGCAGTGGTCAGAGATGCCATTGGGCAGGACAGTTCTAATCGCATTGGGGAATTTGTCAAGCCAATTATCTCCCACTAAAACTCTATCCAATTTGCACGTAATCCTAAAAGGCCCTTCACTCATGTTACTCCAAGTCATACTTGGCCCAATAAGTCTTAAATCATCAAGGCATCTTAAACTCCTCATCCCGGTCACTCTACTGATTAGTGCCACCAATTTTCTCGTCTCTCTTCCTAATCGCATTGAAGTCACCCATAATCACCTAAGGGCCTTTATTAGTGTTATTACTAATTCTTATTATGTCTTCCCATAGGCTTCTTCTCTCAATGTATCCATTATCTTCATACACAAAGGTAGTAACAAATCTATCTCTAGTAAGTATAGTCTCAATCTCCCAATGAATATATTGCTTTTTTCTCTCAAGGATCCTCATTCTTATTCTATTATTATTCCACAAAACCCATATTCGACCCCTTTGACACGCGCTATAGTTATTCACCTAATGCCAATCTCCATTAATGTTGCGCTTAACATTCTCACTATTACTCTCTCTAACTTTCATTTCCAAGATCGCCAAAATGTCAAGAGAACTACTTCTAATTAGCTTCCTAATCTCCTTCTGCTTTAAAGGGGAATTTAAACCCCTAATATTCCAAGAAGCCAAATTAACCATTAATCTTAATTGTAAGAGAACTACTCCCCCTTTTTTTCCCACTCTTCTTTTTATTTCCCTTTTGCTTCTTTTTAAACTCCTTAAGCTTGACCTCCATCTCATTCACTACAATACCTTCACCAAACGGTTTTACTTGGAAATATTTTCCTATCTCCGCTCTTTCCTTCTCTTGTTCAACCCTCACATTAGTCTCCTCGTTGTCAACCCTTTTATCTACTTCTATGTTGTCCTTGGGGGGCTCATTCTTATCAATCTTGTTTGTACTCGGCCTCACTTCTTCACTAGGATCAGAAGGAGGGTAAGATTCTTCCAAGTGATCAAACTTCCTTTCCCCCTTTATAATCTCACTATCCATAATGCGGATCCCTTCTTCCTCCATAGCTTCCTCCAACACTTGAAACCTGTTATCTCGGCCTAATTGAGGATTATTACTTACTTCCTTATTTTTCTTATCATTACCTTTCTTTTTCTCAATTCCTCCTTTTCCCACTCCTTTGCTAACAAACTGAACATTAAGACCTCCTCGCGCTCTTTCATGCCTCATTTGACCAGGGTCTCTTTGCGCCTTCCTAATGAACCCCATACTTTGGTTGCCTACTTTGCACTCCTCACGCGCATGGCCATAAACATTACTTGAGAGGCATTTGATAGGCCGCCAAGCATAGTCAACCTTCAATTCAATAACTTTCCCATTTGGAAGCTTGATCTCTAATGAATCTGGAAAAGCTTTCTCAAGTTCCATCTCTATATTGATTCTTACAAAGTCTAACCGAGAACCTTCCTCAGTAACCGTATCAAGTCTAAGACGCCTCCCTATACCACTAGCAATATAACTGAAACCTTTCGGGTTTCAAAACTCTAAAGGAATTCCAAAGATCCTGACCCACACCGCGACTGTATTTATCTCCTCAGCTACCATGGAAAGGTTTCTCGACCATCTCTTAAGGAAGAGAGGTTGGCCTCCAATGTACCACGGGTCATCATCAAGGATTCCATTCAAGTCTTCCACCCCCTTAAACTTAAAGATGGCCATACCTTGACCATTATAAGTCATCTCAGTCAACCCTTTATTGCCCCACATTCTTTCAGCAAATTTTCTGACCAATAGAAACGGTGGCCTTCTACCAAGAAAAAAACCAACCGCACATGTTTCCCATCTCTTTGCTCCCTCATTGGCAAGCTCCTCAGGCAACTCAACCATACATTTTCCACCTTTGGAGGCACCCGAAGGTAGAAAATATTCCAATTCAGAACCCATTTTTTTATTATTAAAAAGCTTGCTCCACAAACGTGAAGTGGCCCCCCACCTCCATGCACTGATTCAATACACAAGGCTCACCACTTGACACTGAAGAGACACCCAAACCGCCACCACACGAAGCATTGGACGATGTAGCCATGTCACCTGCAAAGACTAACCAGCCACCACACACAACACAAGCACACTAGCCAAACCAAAAAAGCACAGGAAGCACAGACTCACACACACCACAAGCAACCACTCACAGCTGACAAACAGAAGAAAAAACCAAAGCTAACTGAACACACGCAACAGACAAGCACGCACACACAGCTAAAGACACCACACACCACAACCAGAGCAATCGAAGCAATGACCAAGAGGGAGAAGATGAGAGGAGAGAAGAGAGGATAATAGAGTCTACCAGGACGCCACGCACCGCACAAAGGAGCCTAAAGCACCAACCAAGAAAGCACGACCCAAGAACCAGAGGAAGCTCACGACCACTCATGCACACTCAAGATGAAACAGCCAAGGAGAAAACCAGAACAGACCATCCCAAAGTCGACCGACCAGTCGGAAGGAGAAGAAGGGTCGACCAAGAATGCTAGAGGAAAGAGCTCAGGCACAGGAAGAGGAAGAGGACCCAGAAGCGGGAACAAGCAAACTTTGAAACAGGGGGGAGGAGACGTACTATAGCTTACCCATATATTTTTGCTCTACTCACAATGAATTTCGGAATATTTACTTATTCGTAATTAACAATTATGAAAATCATAACTAATACTGCCAAGCTACAATAATTAATATTTAAGTAAAAATTATAATCATACAATAAGCTCATAGGGCATATTTAATCCCTGACACAACCCTTATATAGCATCGACCTTCAGTTCTTTATCGTCTTGTACGAGTATTCACTAGCCACTTTACCCTGTCAAGGCTGCGAGAAATGCACTAGCAACGACATCGGGTAAACATTATGTCAAGGGATCTTATAAATTAAGTTCAAATCTTATTCTCACCCAAGGTTTAATGAAATGACAAAGTTTCATCCTGAACTTTTGAAAAGCCAAACACATTGTAACACTCCAATAGCACGAGTTTTTAGCAGCGTTTTTAGGAGTCTTTATTGGTATTTAAAATGCCACACATTCTATTACCGACATTCATATAAATGTCACTGAATCATGCGTCAATAAAAGTTTTACTAATGTTCTTGAAAACGCCAATAAAGGCTCCTAAAAACGCTGCTACAAGTCGGACATTTACCAGTATTTATATGGGGTTTTATTGGCACTTTTAAACGCCGTTACAAACAGTTTCGTGCTAGCCCCAGCCCTTTCACTAGTAAATTTGCATGCATGTTACCAGTTATTCATGTTACTTTTTGTGGTGTTTTTGGAGAATTTAGTGGCATTTTTTGTGTTTTCCCGCCATGGAGTATATTGGTATTTATTTAGTTTTGCGGTGTTTTTACTAGTTTATAGAGGTGTTTCATCCAATTTTTAGTGGTGTTTCATAGTTTTTGCAACGTTTCTATTTTTTCTAGCAGCTTTTTTTGTTTTCAGCAGCATTTTTGTTGGTTTTTTACAACATTTTTTTTTTATTTTAGCGGCATTTCTCTTTACACTTTACTTCTTACTATTTATATTCAATATACTTTTCCTATAAACAATCATGTTGATGAACAATAAGCAATATAATATTTTTGAAAACGAACTACGATAAAACTCAAGAAAAATTTCAATAATATTCAATTTGATAAAACGTTTGAAAGTACATAATAAGCAATTCGATAATGTATTAATAAAATATTTCATATAATTAAAATAAATTATAATACTCAATGTAAATGTATAGAATAGTCAATCACATAATTCTAAAGATATATAAAGTTGAAACTTTTATATTAACTATCAAGAAGTTTGTTTGGATAACTCAAGCCAAAACTCTGACATTCTTACTTAGGAAAAAAATTAAAATGTAAGAAGAATGAAAAACAAAAATAAAAGTGTTGAGTGTGCTTTACATTTGTACATTGTGTTAATATGGTAGTTGCTTTACATTTTTTCTCTAACGACAATATCTATATAGAATTGAAAAAGATAATTAACATCAGATCAATATCGGATTGATTATTTGATGCTAATTAATGTTATAATATGTTGAAATTAGCATCGGATACTCAAATCCGATACTAATTAATTTTTTTATTTATTAAAATTAGTATCGGATAACTAAATATGATGCTAGTTAATTGCTTTATTTTGGAAGTTAGCATCGGATACTCAAATTTGATGCTATTTAATTTTTTAATTTGCTGAAATTAGCATGGGCAATGTCTATCATATATGGCTTTATTTATAGTTGCTTTACATGTTTTTGTGTTACTCATTAGGAGTTCAATAAAATGTCTGAGCTAAGTAAGAATAACTTAATGATTTCAAGTGACTTGGTGATTTGTTTTTCATATTGTCACCAATGACTTTAATTTTTTAATTTATTTTTATAATTACAAACCATAAAATTAGTGTAGAGTAGGGATTAAAATATAGTTAATAAAGTTTTGGAGTCAAAACGATTCAACTTAATAAACATTACAAAGTCATAGGTCATTCAATTCACAAAATGAATAAATTGAATCTGCTTATATATTACTATTCCAAGGTTGTTATTACAACAAATTTGATAAATTGTGATATCAAAATTTTTCACCTAAAATATCATTTTTGTCGCCAATTTTTTTTATGATGAAATTTTATTGTCATGAAAATTGTCATTGTAGTTTTGTCTCAAAAAGTATACATTTATTACTAAATAATCAAATTTTAGTAACGAAAACTTTCATTATACTATATTCCATTACTCTTTGTGAAATTAATAGCGTCACAATTAATGTTAAGAATCTGTCATCTAATATTATATTTTGTCATAAAATCATTACACTTTAAATGAAAAAATCATATCTCGTCACCAAATAATATAACTATTGTGACGAAAATCACTATAGATATGAAATATAAAATGACAAAAATATTATCATAATTTGTTTAAATTTTTGTCATCTAATTCGTTTTTCAACACAAAAGATACAATGATAAATGACAATAAAAGAAATTACTACTAAATAATATATTTTTTTATAATGAAAATGTATTTGTCATTAAACTAATAAATTTTATGACGCAATAATCATCATAATTAAGAGATAAATTTCTTTATCAAAGTATCATTTCTTTTCACAAAATTTATATAGTCATTAAATAATTATGTTTGGGAACAACATAGTTTGTCACTTAAAACCTAATATTTGAAAATTATAATAAATAAAAAAAGTCATAAATTATTAATAAATGTATTTTAAGTAAATATATGAAAATTTTCATAATATTCTCAAAGTAAAATATCAATGAATATAAATTCAACAATGTTAAACAATTATATCAGTAACTAAATCAACATAATAAGTCTTAAAACAATAATAAAAACTTATAAAAAAAAATACTAAGACCTACTTAACCCTTTTTCCTTTCAAACTTTACTTTTTGGATGACTTTGGTCCCTCTTCTTTCCAAAACTAATAACTACAAAATTAGTATATAATAATATCATCAAAAAAATGTAAACAACTCCTGCTTAGTTATTAACTAAACAGCTAAGCATGCATTTCTCATCTGGAATTCATGTGAGCAACAATAATAAGTTATTTAGGTTCCTTAAGTAAATAAAACTTATTCAATAAATTATTAACAAAACTATATAGAATTATGAAATAAAGGCAATGATTACATTAACAACATATTGAACATAAAATAGAAAGAATAATAAAAATTATAGAACAACATAAAAAATTATGAAAACTAATATTTTTTAAACTTTTTTTCTTATAATAAAGGTAGCCAAACATATTATTTACAAAAAAAATTTTATGATATGTCATCCCATTAGCTACCATAATTTTCATTAGCTTGTTGATGATTGCACCTTGTTGAGATAACTGATCACTTTGCTTGGATAGTTGATCTTTTAAGGTTGTCCCCTTTGTACCAAATTCATTCATTTGAACAATAAGCTCTTCTACTTGAGACTTAGATATCTTTAGCTTTTGTTATGTTTTCAAAAGGTCTTTCAAAAGTTGTTAGGTAGCCAAATCAGTTGATGAGGTACATCTTGGCCTATTATGGCAGCCCTTAAACCTCTTAAATTGGTGTCAAATGGCACTCCAAAAACCCAGCAAAGATTAAGGCCAAACTCACACAAAAACAAGCAAAAATAACTCCAAATTCAAGCACATTCAACTCCAAATTAGTCACAACTTTAATCAATTTCCAGCACATCAACATTCAACATTCAACTTCAAATATCCTTATTCAATCAACACAATGCCAATACTTACTTGATAAACAAATGCAAGAAATTGTTCTTCAAGCCTAAAGGAGAAAATCCACCAACTTGAAGTTGATTCAAGCTTAAAGAACTTTGGATACAAGCTTAAAGGAAGATCCACCCACTTGTTTCAAAGCTCACCCACTTGAATCTCCACCACCAATTCTTTCTTGCAACAAGAATTGGATAAAGGAAAGAAATGGATACAAAGAACCAACAAGTTCTTTATCCCAAGCAAAAGCACAAAGCTTTAGGATTTTAATTTCAATATTCAAGTCTTTTTTACAAAATGAGAAAAATAGCCTTTATATAGGCTTTACAAACCATGGTTAAAGTAACCAAACTTTGGTTTACTTTACACCATATTACAAGTTAGGGAAATAAAATAAAAGCTAAAGACATAGCAAATAATTCACATATTTTCTAATTAAATTACAAAATAAATCAGAAATAAATATAAAAATGGAACAATCTTGGATGCAAACATTTTCCTTGATCAATTTGTCTTCGGTCCGAATTTTCGAGTCGAATATTCGAATTCAATCTGAAAAGTCGTCGGCATTCGAATTGTCGTTGGAAATCATCATAAATTCAAAATCCTCAAGGAGAATGCATTTGAGGAGTTCTAGAAGCTGAAGCATGCCAAAATTGCTTGAAAAGACCAAAATTCCCAAAATGCGGCAGAATCCAGATGCCGCGGCACCATGCCGCGGCATGAAGTGCACAGTGCGCAAGTGCGCACGCGGGTGCGCGCGCAGGCAAGTGTGCGTGCGGAGCAGCCAAGCGCTGGCGTGCGGGAGCTGGGCATGCGTGCGTTGGGGCGCTGGGCGCGCGCAGGTGTGCGTGGGTGCAGGCTTGCGTGTGCAGCAAGGCAGCGTGCGGGCGCGCGCGCGCACGCTGGTCAGGGGCGTAGTACTGCGACGCCAGGCAGGAGAAATCTTCGCGCAGCCCGTTTTCACTCGTTTCTTATCCGAATTGAGTCCCGTTTTTTTTCTTAGCTTCGTATGAAGCCACTTGATGAATAATGATGTCTTCGATTGCCAAAAATGATGTTTATGATATTGGAGATACATTCGAATGCATGACTCAAACCAACGCTTTATCATCTCATTTGACAAGACATTTTCGAAATTGATGTGCTTGGTTCGAGTTCTCCATTTTAAAAGCATCATTGAATTTCCTTGGATGTCTTGAACTGGATGAGTGCTACTTGAATATAGATCATACTCCCCTTGTTGGAGAGGATTTGTCCTCAAATCCGCAATTTTCGAATCACTCACCAAGCACAAACTCTCAATCTCTTCTTTCAAACTACCATGCTCTACTGTCATTTCTACCTTGGAAATAATTTTCTCAACCTTGGAATTGTCTTCCTTTGCAATCACACTTCTATCTTCATGCAAAACAATTTCCTTGGCTTCATTCTTCATGTCAATATCACCCAAGGTAACAATTGGTTCTTGCTCTTCCATAGCCTTCATCACACAACCTTTTTCTTGTGTCACTTCCTCCTTGATGGCATCTGTCTTCTTGTGGGCTGCTAAAATTTGGTTTGGGAAGAATTTTCTTTTCATTAACTTCTTCAATCTTTCCCAAGATTCAATTCTTTCTTTCCTTTGGAGATTTTTCCACCATGTAATTGCATAGCCTGAAAATGTTGAGATGGCAATCCTATACTTTTCCTCATCATCACATCCCACATAAATGTGCTTGAAAACCCATTCAATATCAATTAACCAATCAATAAAAGCACCGGGGTTCATATCTCCATAAAAGCTAGGAATTTCTAACACATCTTCAATTTCCATGGTTTAATTTGGATTTTGGAGGAAGAACAAATGAGGAAAAAATGAATTCACAATTCGGTGAACAGTGTTTTCGAATGATGAACAGTGAATCCGAGAATGGAATAGTGTTTTCAATTAGGGTTTGGGCTAAGGTATGGAATTGGGTTAGGGTTTTGATGTTTATTTGGTCTTTGAGATGGAGATTGGGCTTTGTCTTGTGTTTGGGCTTAGGATTGGATAATAAGGGTAGTATTGGAATATTAAAAAAAAGGTTAATTAAGTAATTTGGGATGAGGGTAAAATGGTAAATGACATAAGTAAGATAGTTAAGGGCTAATTATGATGATTAGGGTTAGGAAAATGACAAAAGTGTTTAGGGAAATAATTAGTAGAAAGTGGTGAGGTGGAAAGTGGAAGTACATGGAGGAAGAAACAAAGTCAACAACTTGTAGCTCAATAAATGCTTAGGGTGGCTGGATGTGTAAGTTTACAAAGCACAATGTAGACAATTGATGAAGGTGAGGACAAAGAGCAATTAAGGCTACAAGGCTATGCTATTTTGTTTTTGAACTAATTTCCCTCCACCCGGGTTACCTTCTTCCTTGAACCAAATGCAGTAAGTTTCCAGCAAAATGCAAAATCCCAGCCAACTCAGTGCAAAAAATTTTCCAGCAACAAATTTCTTTTCCCTAAGTGCAACCACAATCCTATAACATTTCAAACACAAATTTGCAAACCATAACAACCCTAATCTTCCAACCAAAGCTCTGATACCAAATGGCCTATTATGGCAGCCCTTAAACCTCTTAAATTGGTGTCAAATGGCACTCCAAAAACCCAGCAAAGATTAAGGCCAAACTCACACAAAAACAAGCAAAAATAACTCCAAATTCAAGCACATTCAACTCCAAATTAGTCACAACTTTAATCAATTTCCAGCACATCAACATTCAACATTCAACTTCAAATATCCTTATTCAATCAACACAATGCCAATACTTACTTGATAAACAAATGCAAGAAATTGTTCTTCAAGCCTAAAGGAGAAAATCCACCAACTTGAAGTTGATTCAAGCTTAAAGAACTTTGGATACAAGCTTAAAGGAAGATCCACCCACTTGTTTCAAAGCTCACCCACTTGAATCTCCACCACCAATTCTTTCTTGCAACAAGAATTGGATAAAGGAAAGAAATGGATACAAAGAACCAACAAGTTCTTTATCCCAAGCAAAAGCACAAAGCTTTAGGATTTTAATTTCAATATTCAAGTCTTTTTTACAAAATGAGAAAAATAGCCTTTATATAGGCTTTACAAACTATGGTTAAAGTAACCAAACTTTGGTTTACTTTACACCATATTACAAGTTAGGGAAATAAAATAAAAACTAAAGACATAGCAAATAATTCACATATTTTCTAATTAAATTACAAAATAAATCAGAAATAAATATAAAAATGGAACAATCTTGGATGCAAACATTTTCCTTGATCAATTTGTCTTCGGTCCGAATTTTCGAGTCGAATATTCGAATTCAATCTGAAAAGTCGTCGGCATTCGAATTGTCGTTGGAAATCATCAGAAATTCAAAATCCTCAAGGAGAATGCATTTGAGGAGTTCTAGAAGCTGAAGCATGCCAAAATTGCTTGAAAAGACCAAAATTCCCAAAATGCGGCAGAATCCAGATGCCGCGGCACCATGCCGCAGCATGAAGTGCACAGTGCGCAAGTGCGCACGCGGGTGCGCGCGCAGGCAAGTGTGCGTGTGGAGCAGCCAAGCGCTGGCGTGCGGGAGCTGGGCATGCGTGCGTTGGGGCGCTGGGCGCGCGCAGGTGTGCGTGGGTGCAGGCTTGCGTGTGCAGCAAGGCAGCGTGCGGGCGCGCGCGCGCACGCAGGTCCGGGGCGTAGTACTGCGACGCCAGGCAGGAGAAATCTTCGCGCAGCCCGTTTTCACTCGTTTCTTATCCGAATTGAGTCCCGTTTTTTTTCTTAGCTTCGTATGAAGCCACTTGATGAATAATGATGTCTTCGATTGCCAAAAATGATGTTTATGATATTGGAGATACATTCGAATGCATGACTCAAACCAACGCTTTATCATCTCATTTGACAAGACATTTTCGAAATTGATGTGCTTGGTTCGAGTTCTCCATTTTAAAAGCATCATTGAATTTCCTTGGATGTCTTGAACTGGATGAGTGCTACTTGAATATAGATCACATCTACTCAAAGGTATTGGACCGTATCCAAGGCTCTTTATGTAACGGCTAGCATGTCTAAAGACCGCTAAAACTATCTCATCTGTTGTCTTCAAATTTCCTTTTTCTTGATTGTATTGCTTTTGCTTCTCAATCATTGCATTCTTTTAGAACATGTAAGAAAAATTAGTTGTTAGCTTTGTGGAATGAAGCTGATTGATATAGAATATTAATTCATAAATTATTTATCCAATTTTCGTTAGACCTCTGAGATGACCACCCATTTTTCTTAGAGTAATGCGTTCTATTGTATAATTCAATCCTATCATAAGGTTCTCCATTCAACTCTTTTTCATACTACCATAGAAAAACTTAATTCAAATATTGATCAAATAAATAATCTCATTATATAAGTTGGATAACACTTAGGTTTTTTTTTTTTAAAAAGAAGCGAACACAACACTTACTATTTTATATTGACAAAGAATAAATGACTTTCTTCTAGAAATATATGGAGCATTAACCTGATGTTGATTTTTAGTGTTGATAGTACTAATGTGCTATAATTTAAAAAAAAAAAAAACAGGCATCCCAAAACAAGTTATAATCTATATTGCAAAAGTATAGTTAACCTTACAATATGTGACCAAAATTTAAAAAATTGTTACCTTGAATTTAGGCATTGAAAAATGATTATGTAGTACTTCCCAATTATCTTGATTAAAGATAAAATCTGGTTCGTTTCTCTTAGCTTCTTCCAAAGAATCAAACTTCTTAAAGTGCATATGTAGATTCTTGTCAAATTTCATCTTTAAACTTGATGGCTGTGTTCAATTCAATTTAAGCAACTAGATTCTTCAAGCTAGGGTTAAATGTAGTTTATCTTTGAACTATGTGATTGATTATTTTCATTTTATTCAAGATCTTGTTGTTACTCACATGATGAGTTTATATTACAGATCTTAATGCTTCAAAAGTTTGATGACCTTTTGACTGATTTTGTGATGCATACATGAACTTGAGAAGGAGCCGCATAAATTTGACCCATAATAATAGGAACTGTATGTTAGATTACAGAACTGAGTGGAGATTAGCATCACATGTGATAATTGTAGAAGAAAAGGAGTTTGAAGCTCTCCCTTCTTAAACTAGAGATTTCCATAAAATAAATGCTCACTTGTTTTTTTAAAAGTACATAGAGACATGATTATTTTAAAAGGCAAAGGTAGATTTAACTTGACTTAAGAAAGCAAGTTAATTAATTAAGGGAAATTCACCATCTCATGCAGTAGCAAACAACATGTGGAAATTGGTCCTGGATTTAATTAAGCAATCAATAGCAAACTTAGATTAAATGAAATCTACACCCTAACACCTTTTTGATTTCTTCTAAATTAAATTTTGTGATTTAATTGTTTAAATTGACTATTTTAATTAGCTATTTAGTTTAGCTTAAGTTAGATTAATATTTTCTCACTAGCGTCGGATAGTCCTTGAGTGAAATTGCATAATTGATTAGGTCCACTTGCCCAAAAGTAGTGCATAATTTTCACGCCAAATATACTTTTTTTGGTCAATTGATAATGCTTCGAGGTATATTTTTCCACTTACAGAGATTAGATGGAGGAAAAAGTTTCATCTGAAGTTCAATATCTGCTTGGCTATTAATTCATGGAAAGCTCAATACAATAGATGAAATTCAATCCAGTTGGCTTGGTATTTATCTTTCTCCAAACTTAAGTGTTAAGTGCAGGAAGGAAGGAAATTGTTTCTTCAGCATTCTGTAGCTTTTAAGTTAGAGTCCATAAATTTCACGAAGGCTGATTTAGACTGGGTAAGTCTTGTCTCCATTCCTCGTTAGATTTTAATGCATTTGGACAAGGCAGGAAAGCCATTTGGGGTATTTGGAACCAAAAAAATTAAAGAGACTTTGAAAAGCTATTTGGGTCGTTGCAACGTCTTGTCTCTCTTTCACATACTTCTTGGGGGCTTTAGTAACAAATTAATTTAAGGGATGAATTTCACTCTTTATTCAAACGGATTGGGTTTGAGTTGGAACTTACTGCTGAAATCCTATGTCTTGTGTTTTCCTTTTATTTTGTGAACTACCAGTTCTTCTCTTTGCAATAAATTTTTCTAGTAAAATTGTTCATAGCTTCAAAAAAAGCTGCCCCTCAAATTTCACCGGATGAACAAGACCTTCAGATATACAGATACAAAAAGCCATAAAGATGCTAGGAATTGATTTTGATAACTGCATAGGACAGGAGTTTCACTTTGACAGGACAAAATCAGTTTAGAGATTCTACTTACGCTTTTGAATTTTTGAATTGTAAGTGCCTTTGCCTTTAACAACCATTTGGACGAAGTAATGATCTATATTGGCAGTCCTTAGACCTTTTAAATTGACGTCAAATGGCACTCCGAAAACCCAGCAAAGATTAAGGTCAAGAAATAAGCAAATTTTCAAGCAAGACAACTCCAAATTTCAAGCTCATTCAACTCCAAGATTAGTCACAACTTCATTCAACTTCCAACACATCAATATTGAACATCAAACTCCACACATTCAACAGCAAGAAAGGTATGAATTGATGATCAATTTAACACAAAAAAATGAACTAAAAACTTGCAAAAAACAAGCCTCAAGTATAAAAGAAATCTCCACCAACTTGAGGGTGATCCAAGCATAAAAAATTCTTAACTCAAACCTAAAGGATGCTTCAACCAACTTGAATTCAAGACTCATCAACTTGAATCTCCACCGCCAACTTCTTTCTTGCAATAGAAATTGGATAAATGATACAACTTGGTTCACAAGAGCACAATGTTCCAAGAACATGAGAGAAAAGCCAAAGGTTCAAATTTTTATAATTTCATCAAAATTTTTTTACAATGAGTTTGGTTTGCCTTTTATAGGTACTATACAACCTTAGTTAAACTAACCCTAGTTAATTTAAATACAATTTAAATGAAATAAAAGAAAACAGAAAAAAATACAAATTATATAAGTTTCTTAAATCTAATTAAAATACATAATTTAAATATAAACATATTTTAAAATACCATAATTTGCATGTTTGTAGCTTCATGTAATTTTTCCTTGATTGAATTGGCCTTGATTCAAATTTTTCGATTTGAGTGTTCGATCTGAATTGATTACTCGAATTTGATCCGAAGAGTCGTTGGCACTCGAATCTGTATTGAAAGTCATCAGGAACTCAAAATCTTCAAGGAGAATGTATTGGATAAATTCTGGAACAAAAAAGCATGCAAATTGGCTTGAAAAATGCTGAAACTGGAATTTGCCGTAGAATGCATGCACTGCGGCATTATGCTGCGGCACAAGCATGCTGTGAGCAAGAGTGCGCGCAGCGCAAGCAGGCCTGTACACTTGCTTGTGCTGCAAGGCAGTGCACTGCAGCGCGCAATGCTGCGAGCAGGAGTGCGTGCAGCGCAAGCAGACCTGTACGCTTGCTTGTGCTGCAAGGCAGCGCACTGTAGCGCGCAATGCTGCTACTTGGGAGCACAGCGCGGGTCTTCTTGCGGCCTTTCTTTCTCCATTTGTTTCCTGCCCAATTCACATCCAAATTGAGTTATGTTTTTTCCATTGGTTTCATATGGAGTCTCTTGATAACTAAGGATGCCTTTGACTACCAAAAATGATATTTGTGATGCTAGAGATTCATTCGAATACGTGACTCAAACCTACGCTTTATTGTCCTATTTCACAGGATATTTTCGAATTAGTTTGATATCAAGTTACATTCGTTTGTCATGAAATCAATCAAACTAAAATTATCATAGGGATAATTTACAAATATCCCCTTAAATGGTGGTTTTGATACCATTATAAGGGTTTGCTCAAGTCGTTAAAGGTAGATAATACAACATAATACAATTTTAAAATTTAATTAAACTTAAACACAACCCTAATCACTCTATCGCGAATCCTGTTTATAGAACAATATTTGTGAAACATGCTCTTAAAACCACACATAAGGTGTTTAAGGATTAATACATGTTTTGGATGACTCCTTTGCTCTTTACGTGACAAGAAAAGTTGTTTACCTATTGAAAGGAAACCCCTTGATATTTGTATAAAACATAAATATGAAGAGGCTTTAAAACACTATCATGAGTTGTTGGATATTGTGTGAACAGACGAAAATTGTTTGATGCATAGGGATACACGAGTGTGACATTACAAAAACATGTTTAATTAAAAATTACATCTTATTTATTAGGACGATGCATGGGCGTGCATGCAACATACATGATCATGCATCTCATGTTTATCCAATCCAGGATGATTCATGATCGACCTGAATTTTAGGTGATCAGATAAGGATTATGAATGTAATACCTATAGGTATGTCCTAAGAGTTTTTTTAATCTTTTTAGCAAATTGATTTAAGTAATTGTGTAAATGATGTTGGCTAAATGGTTGTATAAAAAGTGTTGCACAATCGTGTATGCCATGTAAGGTAAAATGATCAATTTTCCTATAAGGTGTAAATATGAATTTCAATTAAAGGATGACACATGACTGTGCATAAAGACTATCCACAATCCTGTACTTGATATGAGGGAAACTTCAATAATTATGATGATACATGACTATGCATAAAGGCTATCCACAATCGTGTACTTGATATGAGGGAAACTTCAATAATTATGATGATACATGACTATGCATAAGAGATGCATGCCCGTGTATGAGGGATAAACTCGCATTAACTTGTATCAATTAGTTTTGAGCATAATTCTTAGAATATTAATGACACACATGACCATGTAGAGGACATGCACGTTCATGTAAGATCTTATTTTCAAAATATTATATATTAGGTTGTGCATATGTTTTAAAGAAGCTTTTTGTTTTTAGAAAAACACTTTCCCTATGAAATCAAAGTAGAGTACAAAATAGATAGTTTGAGAAGCTTTATTGTTGTTGAAAGCGAAGGAAGCCACCGAAATCCATAGCCATTCCTATAATTCTTGCTTGTGGTCATTAAAGGAAAGGTACAAAGACACTTATATTTTCGTTGTGTGAAAATGGCTCTATTATAAATAATTTTTTATCAGAGTGTCAAAGATGCATGTTGATAAGTATGATGATAGCTATATTTATATTGTTATACATTGTGATGTGAGTTATAAAATGAAACTTTGTGTATATGACTTGTTTAGAAAGATTTAATATGGTTCGACGCATAATATAAAGAAATTAATACATACACAAGTTAGAGATTATTTGGTCGACAGAGTGGCCAAAAATTTGTAGAACTTGTAGTTATAAATAGTAATGCATAATTGTGTGCCATTAGGGCCATGCTTTTACATATGTATTAAAGATGAAAAGCCTTACTTGTATAGACCTTGGGGACATGAGCTTGCGATGTGATGTATGACCTTATAGTATAGGATACACATATATGCATCTATTTTGGACAAACATTTATGTACGCGACCTTACGTAACCTTACTTTAGGTATTTTATGGATTTTAAAGGAATGGATATACGATCATGACAACGATGCCATTCTTGTGTATCATACAGGGCTACACGATTGTTACCAAGGGAGGGATACATCCGTACTAAAGTAAAAGAGTACATATCCATATAAGACTAAGTTATGATTGTGCAAGGTAGTTTGAAATTGCTATCTTAACTTTAGTACATGGGTATGGATAAAGAAGTTAAATTCTAGGGAAAAAAAAGACCTTAAAAAGTTTATATAGAGGACTAAACAATATTAAGTGTCTGACTATATAAATAGCAACACACACCTTGATCGAGTTGAATTCAAGTTAAATTCAAGAAAATCATAAATTAGCTAAATAAAAATAGATAATGGTATTTCAATATAGCTATATGTAGAAAGGGTTAAATACTGGATATTTGTACCTATTTAGTCTTAGTTGTGTGCATAGTTTGACTAAATATGAAATGTTAGCTACAATTGTGTGTGGAGTTAGTTAACAATCCAATCTAACTCTGTGTACAGTTAGCTAATGATCTAGTCCAATTGTGTGAGAAGTTAAGTAAATAGTATAGGTTGGCTATTGTTATGTGTGGAGTTAGTCAACATTCTAGGCCAAATATGTACGCAGATGACTGGAGCATTAGTATGTGAAACTTTAAGATCGACTGACATATGAGTATTAGACATTTCATATGTCATACAAATACTTTCATAGATATTTGGTGCATAAGACAAGCATCAAGGATGATAAGTGTCATACAAGAGAGCATTTGGGATGCCTATTTGTGAACACTAATTTAGTTTATCATTGATTTATTACCCAATAAGAGTTATTACTCAGGTGTTCATTATTGGTTTTGTAAGTAAGCATGATAGTGATATGACTGAGAGCAATAAAGGTCAGTCAAGTTGAAGCATGGGCGAGATTGTATATATTTTAGTTCATTTTATTTTATTTACTACAAATTTCATATTTTGTGTTTATGATATGTTACAGGGTGAGGTAGAACTCAATTTGAAAAATCGGCTTGCCAAGTGAGGGTGCCTACACCCTTGTAAACCACACCAAAGGCCCATTCCCAGGCGATGTGGGACTTACCACACATCATACTCCACCCCATCCAGGCTTTACGTCCTCGCAAAGAGCCCCACTCCCGTAGGACGTGGGCCACCACCATGGAGTCACCACCACGGGGTTCACCAAGCTCTCACATGGATAAAGTGCCAGGAGCTCTGAGCTCTGATACCAGATGATATGTTACAGGGTGAGATAGAACTCAATTTGGAAAACCGGCTTGCCAAGTGAGGGTGCTTACACCCTTATAAACCACACCAAAGGCCCATTCCCAGGCAAAGTGAGACTTACCACACATCAATGATCTATAATAGCAGCCCTTAAACCTTTTAAATTGATGTCAAATGGCACTCCAAGAACCCAACAAAGATTAAGGCCAAGCTCACACAAAAACAAGTAAATTTTCAAGCAAAAATAACTCCAAATTCAAGCACATTCAACTCCAAAATTAGTCACAACTTCAATCAACTTCCAGCACATCAATATTCAACATCAAATATCCTTATTCAATCAACACAATGAAAGGTAGGAAGATGGATTCAATTCTCAACACAAATGCCAATACTTACTTGATAAACAAATGCAAGAAATTGTTCCTCAAGCCTAAAGGAAGGAGATCCACCAACTTGAGGTTGATTCAAGTTTAAAGAACCTTGGATGCAAGCTTAAAGGAAATTCCACCCACTTGTTTCCAAGCTCACCCACTTGAATCTCCACCACCAATTCTTCCTTGCAACAAGAATTGGATAAAGGAAAGAAATTGATACAAAGAACCAACAAGTTCTATGTCCCAAGCAAAAGCACAAAGCTTTAGGTTTTAATTTCAATATTCAAGTCTACTTACAAAAAATGAGAGAGACAGCCTTTATATAAGCTTTACAAACTATGGTTTAAGTAGTTAACCCTAATTAACTTTGCATCATATTACAAATTATGAAAAATAAAGTAAAAGGCCGAGATATAACAAGTAATCCACATAATTTCTAATTATATTACAAAATAAAAGAGAGATAAATATAAAAATGGAATAATCTTGGATGTAAGCATTTCTCTTGATTAATTTGTCTTGGGTCTGAATTTTCGAATCGAATATTTGAATTCAATCCGAAAAGTTGTTGACATTCGAATTATCATTGGAAATCATTAGAAATTCAAAATCCTCAAGGAGAATGCATTGGAGGAGTTCTAGAAGCTGAAACATGTAATAATTGCTTGAAAAAGACAAAAATTCCAAAAAGTGGCAGAATCCAGATGTCGCGGCATGCAGTGCACAACGCGCAAGTGTGCACTCGGGTGCGCGCTCAGGCAGGTGTGTGTGTAGAGCAGCCAAGCGCTGGGCGTGCGGGAGTTGGGCATACAGGCGTTGGGGCGTTGGGCGTACGCGCAAGTGTGCGTGAGTGCACGCTTGCGTG